>CAXALB010000008.1:0-279508 GCA_963969585.1 Drosophila helvetica | reverse complement strand
ATTCAACACTCTGATAGATATTGTCATTCTCTACGATTCTGCGTTTTTAGTTTTCTCGTATCTTTAAATTGTGCATGCCACAGATTTTCGTCCTTGGAGTGGGCGGAAGGGGACGGGGCGAAATTTTGAAATACACTTGTAACAGTGCGATAGGACAGGAGTCTGGATACAAAATAGTGTTCCTCTAGCTTTTATGGTCTTTGAGCTATAGGCGCTAATGAAGACGGACGGACGGACAGACGGACAGACGGACGGACAGACAGACATAGCTATATCGACTCGGCTATTGATGCTGATCAAGAATATATATACTTTATGGGGTCGGAAACGGCTTCCTTCTGGGTGTTACACACATTAATTTTTTGCACAAATCTAATATACCCCTTTACTCTTCGAGTACCGGGTATAAAAATTACCTGTAAACCATTAGATTAATTTCAAAAGGGATAAAATACCTGTTTGAGAGTCGTTCGAATCGCCACATAAAACCAAAAGGACAAGCAGGTCCATTGTAAATAAGAGGGAGGAGAGAGAGTATAAATAAGAGGGAGGAGAGAGAGTATAAATGAGAAGATCAATTTTGATTTGAGAGGATTTGACACGAGTGAAAGAGGATTTTAGTTCACATTTTGGCCGATAGGTGGCGACATAAATTAGTAAGGATATAGGATTGTGACTTTTACTATAAGTAGCATTTATTTTTCATCATATACTTGTATGCTTTGATTGTTCTTCATATATATATATATTCATTATCCATTTTTGATGTGAGCTCCTTTAAACCCTTACCTTTCTATGGGAATATTTAAATACCAGATACTAAAAACATTTATTATACCCGGCACTCGAAGAGTAAAGGGGTATATTAGATTTGTGCAAAAAATTAATGTGTGTAACACCCAGAAGGAAGCGTTTTCGACCCCATAAAGTATATATATTCTTGATCAGCATCAATAGCCGAGTCGATATAGCTATGTCTGTCTGTCCGTCCGTCTGTCCGTCTTCATTAGCGCCTATAGCTCAAAGACCATAAAAGCTAGAGGAACACTATTTTGTATCCAGACACCTGTCCTAACGTACTGTTACAAGTGTATTTTTAAATTTCGCCCCGCCCCCTTCCGACCACTCCAAGGACGAAAATCTGTGGCATGCACAATTTTAAAGATACGAGAAAACTAAAAATGCATCTTTCTCACACACAGGGGTAAGCGCTATTCCTGATCGAATTTGTTGACGCCTAGTTCTCAGAGACTATAAGAGCTAGAACCACCAAACTTTCTATCCAAGCTCCTGTGATATCAAACCGAGCGGGGTTTGTTTTTAAATTTGGCCACGCCTCCTTCCGCCCCCACAAAATATGAAAATCTACAATTTTGAAGATACGGGAAAACCAAAAACGCAGAATCATAGAAAATGACTATATCTATCAGAGTATTGAATTTGAATCAGATCGGATCATAAATATAGTCAAAAGGAACAAATGAAATATCAGTGGCTTCCCAAGCGCAGACTGATTCCCTCTCTCTCTCGCACACAGCTGTGTATGTATATGTAGAAAGTAGATAAAAACATGTAGAAATGGCAGATGTAAAAAATTTATGTAAACAAATATGGAAACATCTAATAGATCAAAATCTCCGAAAAGGTTCGGCTTACATTTTTTTTTTTGGCTAAAATTAAATTTTTTCCTTTTGCGAACATGTTATAAATTACAACAAGCTCACATACATATATACTGACTGAGTACCGGGTATAAAGTAGAGCCGCGGCGCAGACGCGGCTCATAACATTCCTCCTCGTTTTTTCATAATACGGTGTTAATAAAATATCCTGTAGGTATTTTAACATGATCCTGTTAGTAACATAATGTTTACGGCAACATGATCATGCTAGCAACATAGCAACATAATGTTTACGGCAACATGATCATGTTAGCAACTTCTAGTTCACCCAATTTCCTTACCCTGCACTTCTAGTTCACCGATAGTTCACTCAATATCCTTTGGTTCACCAATAGATGGCGCTTTGAGCGCTAAAAGCCACAATCCTATGTCCTTACTACTTTGTGTCGCCACCTATCGGCCAAAATGTGAACTAAAATCCTCTTTCACTCGTGTCAAATCCTCTCAAATCGAAATCGATCTTCTCATTTATACTCTCTCTCCTCCCTCTTATTTATACTCTCTCTCCTCCCTCTTATTTACAATGGACTTGCTTGTCCTTTTGGTTTCATGTGGCGATTCAAACGACCCTCAAACATCCCTTTTTAAATTAATCTAATGGTTTACAGGTAATTTTTTGTATGCATTTTCTGTAAATGAACCTTAACGTGTTTGGTTCGTTTTTACTTTCATTATCATTTCTTTGTCTATTTTTTATTCCTCACACTGTCCTATAGTTGGGTGCCTATATAATAGCTATTGTAGTGTATGATCTTTTTGTTTTTATTATATGAGTTCCAGGCGACGATGAGTCATCCAGATTGATTATTCTACACTCATATATTCGAGGTGTTTTTGGAAGTGCATCTCTCATAAACACTCCACGAAAATGATTAATGTTTTTTTGAGCAAACTTCTGAATATCTAAATTTGTTAATGCTCTTTTGGGTAGCGAGCTTATTAGTTTTTTCTATTTTTATTTCCATATGGCATAAGATACAAACCATACCCCTTTCGATATGGTTTCAAATGCATACCCTCACCCACACTAATGCTTGTATTCTTATCACTTTGATCTTTGTTTGTAGACAGTTTTTGTTTTGCTGATCTTGCGCTTTCAATTATCTTTGCAATGGTTGCACCACTTGAAGCAATAGTACCTAGAGTACTGAGTGCTGTGAGAATGGGTAGAAGCGGTAAGAAAACACCCATCTTTGGTACAAATATTACACGAGGACATTTAACATTTTTTGTACGTCCAATTGATTTTTTAATCGCTTTCTTTGCAACCTTAATAGCACTCAATATATCCAGGGGTTGTTCTTTTTTCAATGCTCTAGTACCGGCCTTAATAACATTTGATAATGTCCTATTGACTGCCTTCTTTGTCTTTCTCCTCCTACCTCGTGTTTTCGTACCCTTGCGCTTTCTTATACCCATACCGAATTTGTTCTTTGCCTTCATCATATTGGTTACAAGATAAGCAGCTGCTTTCTCTCCAAAAGTGCTATCTGACCCTCGCACACGTTCCCACGCTCTATTAAGTAATTGAGTATATGCCTTGTGACGTTCACCTAAATCGTTGCTCTTCGCATATGCAATATCATGCACTCGACAAGCTTCATCCAAGGAGTTTATTCCGCGATCACCACGCGCTAATCGTTTCTCTAACTTTGTGCCCGGACCACAGAAATTATATCCAGGAATGTGGGCTTCAAATGGTAGTAAATTAATTAGTTTATTTACAAGACCACCACCACTATGTTTACTGCTTGATTTGTGACTGGAGTAATTATAAAAACGTCTCCCCATTATATGTAATGTTTACTCAATGAGTATTTATCGGTGAATGAAGTACATTGGGGAGTGATCATGCGTTTAATAAGACAAAAACAAAATATTTGCATTAGGAATATTGAAGATGGGGGTGGTGGTGGTGCTGGTGATAGGCTTTCATCTAAATTACCTCCAAGACACAGTACCCTATTACCCAATACGATAAGAGCACTCGTTGTTGGTCCTTCCAATTGTGGTAAGACAAACATTATGTTGGGTCTTATCGAGAGTCCGAATGGTTTAAAGTTTGAGAATATTTACGTTTTTTCCAAGAGTTTATATCAACCCAAATACGAATACTTGGAGAAATTAATCAAACTAATTAAAGGTATGGGATATCATACATTCTCACAAAATGAAACAGTTTTAGCACCCGGTGAAGCTAAAAATAACTCTATTATGATTTTTGATGATGTTGCATGTGAAAAACAAACATAACATTCGTTCATATTTCTGTATGGGCCGACACAAGAATATTGATTCCTTTTATCTCTGTCAAACATATACACATATTCCAAAACACCTTATACGTGATAATGCAAATATGATTATAATGTTTAAACAAGATGATTTAAATAAGAGAAATGTATATCGTGATCATATTAATACAGACATGAACTATGTATGATACATTTTTGAAAATTTGTAAGAAATATTGGGAGGATAAATACGGTTTCTTATTAATCAGTAAAGATGATGATATTGATAAAGGACGTTACAGAAAAGGATTCGATCAGTTTATAATTATTTAAATCAAATGTATTGAGAATATTTACAACAGTTTAACAACAGATGTCAGAATGTCGAGGTCATTAAAGCTCTCGTTAAATGGAAACACCTCCGTTATAGAAACTAATTATTTCCCGCCAATCGAACTGATGACGTGTGATTACGAATGTGCACTCATTGACTTTTATATGTACAATTCAATTCCCAATGTTGATGTTACGAACAATCTGTTTCATATTGGCGAGTATGTTATAACTATTCCCATTGGTTCCTATGAACTCAATGACATTGAAGAGGTTATTCAAAACAAATTGAAGGAATATAATATTGAGAAAACCTTTAAACTGGAGAGTAATAATAATACCTTAAAAGTAGAACTTTTAGTAGTGAATACCCAATATATTTTAATAAGGAGAGATCAATTGGTCAATTATTTGGATTCGATAAAAAGATTCTAAGTCCGAGTAAAACAATAACTTATGTATCCGATCAACCTGTAAACATTCTAAGAATAAATACCATTCGCGTGGAGTGTAATATTGTGAGCGGATCCTATGTAGAGCAGATCATACACTATAGTTTGGTATTAATGTGCCACCAGGGTATAAAATGAATGTAACACCGAGTAATCTCATTTATTTACCAGTGAACACTAATGAAATAAATACTATATCTATACGAGTAACTGATCAGAACGGTGAGTTGGTAAACGTGAGTGGCGAAAATATAACAGTTCGAATACATTTACGATTGAGAACATGATTATATACAATAAAAGAAGTAATATTCAAATTAAACCTCGCACTAATAGTTGTAAAGCTGTAGGGAGAGGTTCAAAAACAAAGACTAGAGCGCTTACATTGAAAAACAGAGAATTCCTAAAATCATTGGGTTTCAAACTTCGAGTATAAACATCCAAACATCATTTCATTGCACTCACTAAAAAATCAAAAATAAAAAAAATAAAAAATGAATGAAATTTTAAATGCACGAGAAAAACCTTTCCCTGATGAAAGTATCCCAAGGAAGGAATTTCATACATGTAAGATTTATAATAGGATATGGTTTATTAATTATTTAAAGATCGAATAACAGTTCAAACGGTATGAAAAAAACCAAAACGTATGTTCGTTGCGGTGATGTTTGGCCCCTCGACTTTAGCCACCTTTCTGACATCATAACGACCGTTACGCTTCACCTTGGTGATTTGATATGGGCCTAAATACTCGCTGGCCAACTTGCGTCCTGCGACGAACTGTGTCCTCTTGATCGCAACCATGTCTCCCACTCTGTAACCGTGCTCAGCTCGACGTTTTTTATCATAATTGCGCTTATAGACCTCTTGCGCCTTGTCGATGTTGTGTTTAGCTTGGTCACGCAGCTCTTGACGCTCGTTGTTAAACTGTGTAACCAATTCCTCGTTGAGTACCTCCAATAGGCGACTCTCAGCTTTTCTGTGCATCTTAATCCCAAACATGACCTCGAATGGCGACGACTTCAACGTTGAATGCACATGCGAATTAATCGCCATCTGGACATGCGGCACATACTTGTACCACTTCGTTGACTCCTGAATCGATAGTTTTGCGATGATGCCCAACGGTTCACCCGCTCAACCTGACCGTTGCCTCTAGCCACGCCTGTCGTTGTCCACACATGTTCGACTTTGTTCTCGTTGAGAAACTCGTTGAATACGTTGGATGTAAACGCTGCGGCTCTGTCGCTGACTATGCGCTTGGGAAATCCAAACACAAATGACCAATCGCTAAGCCTCTTTACAACTTCTTCGTGTCCCGTTGACTTGGTTGGAAACAGCCACACAAACTTGGAGAACGCATCCACCACAGCAAAAATGTATTTGTATTGTGTAAGGCCGGAGCCCGGGGCTCCCGCCATACAAGACGGCGACAGCGACCCACCCCGTACGAACCAGAAGCCCGCACGGAGCGGCAGGAACCTACGGGATGCGAGACGTAAGCCCGCGAGGAGCACGTAGGACGACGGCAGCGACCCGCCCCCGTGCGAACCAGAGGCCCGCATGAAGCAGCAGGGACCCACGGGGGCGCGAGACATAAGCCCGCGAGGAGCAACTACCTTATTGTTTTTACATTATTATTTCCCATTATTAGTATTATATTAAGTAGAATTAAGGCATAGGATTAAGAATATAAGAGTCGCATGGAGCGAGAATTTGAGTTGCCCAGAGAGGCAGTAGGAAAGTAGCGGCACACAGCGCACTGCGCATGCCAAGAGCGTGGCCGATCACCGCCCGAAGGCCAGGCCTCGGGACGATCGGCGAGGAGAGAGGGTCAGTCAGTGAAAAGACAGAGCAGTGATTAGTGGCCTCGCGGAGAGTTAAAAGTGAAATTGTAAACTCAAGGAGAGACAAGTAAAAGGAAGGAAGAATAAACCCCATAAGAAACTGCCCGGCGATTTGTCATTATTTCGGGGCGAAGAAATACCCAGTGGTGAGTCCGAGTTCCTTACCGGTATCCCGGTAGACCCTACCTCCCTTTCCATTGCCACCGACCGTCAGTGTAGGCTGCCCTCACCGTAGATAGTCCAGGGGCGGGACCACCGAGCTAAAGGGGAAGTGCCATCGCGAGGGGAAGAGGCCCATAGACCTGATCCGTCTTGACGTCTCAGAATTACAAATTTCTTGTGACGGACCCTGGCTGCCTGAGTTCTATCTCCCCGGCCAGTGGCTTCTTTACAATTGCTTGGCTGTCGCGTCCATTGGTCCCAGATGATCAACGTGCAGCGCGTGTAGTGGCGTGTCAATGCAATGGAGATAGCCCTCTTGTTTGCCTAACTTTTTGCTAAAAATGATACAACTGATACAATTAGCAATCGACTTTGTTACTTTCCTTTCAAGGTGTGGAATCCAGTATTGCTGCTGAATTGAGTTTGTTCAGGGTAGCAGCAGATTGTTGCCGCGCACTGTGCGCTCCGATCCCAAGTTGCTCTCGCACGCTCGTGGGCGCTCTCGCGATCCACACGTCGCTCTCTCCACTAGTTTGTAAGCATAGCTTGGACATAAGTTTTACTCTCGCTTCCACCCCCGTATCAATCGGCCGCACTTGTTGCATCGTTTCACCATCCATACATATTTAAACCTACGCCCGGAAATACTGAATATTGTTAAAGATAAATAAATACATTGTGCTGAAACAGAACTCGACGCTCTGCTTCTTTTGGTTTTTTGGTCGGAACATCAACGGACCCGCCCTCCTACAAACAGAGTGCATTGTCTTCGCTGTTGAGAAATGGCCAACTTCATGAGATCCTTGAATGATTTCCCTTTCCATCAGCCTTGGAAAAATCAATACGTCATTGCCATTCACAGCTTTGAAAAGAAGACCTCCGTTTAGTTTGTAGTCTTGGTATGGGTGCTGCTTCACGATCTCAACTATCGCTTCGATGAAATCGTCCTCCTGCTGTGCCTTCTTTATCCGAGCTGTTAGCTCCGTCGTCACGAACATGCACGTCTGCGGAAAACGACTGAGACAGTCCACGTGTCTCATTCGTTCCCCTGGGCGGTGCACTGTTTTGAATGTGAAGTCCTCCATGTACAGAATCCATTGGGAAACTTCTCTCGGTATGTCTGCTTTCGTTGTTGTCTGCTTAAACGCCGCACAGTCAGTGGCAAGATCAAATTTGATCCCCAACAGGTAATGACGAAACTTCTTGAGTGCGAGATATGCTGCTTTGACCTCCAAATAGTAACTGTGACGTTTGGACTCAGATTCTGTAGTCTTTTTACTCCAATAGTAAATCGGGTGGAAACTGCCATCAAACTGCTGCAACAAAACAGCTCCGAAACCGTCTTTGGATGCATCCGTGTGGAGTTCTGTTGCTGCTTCTCGTGAGTATATATGTCATACCGGTGCGATTACAAGCAGCTTGTTTAGGGTTTGTAGCGACTGTTTCTCTGCTTCTCCAATGTTGAAAACCGTCTCCTTCCCGAGTAGATTCGTTAGCGGCCGTGCAACTTTTGCGTATCCAGGGATGAATTTTCTAAACAATCCGGTGAGTCCCAGAAATGCTTGAACTGCTTTGATGTCTTTGGGCGTAGCAAACCGACTGACTGCTGCTGTCTTCTCTTTGCCGGGCCAGATTCGGCCGTCCTCTATGATATGACCCAGAAAGTGTATACGTGGTTGCATGAAGCTACATTTCTTCCACTTGATCTTCAGGCTGTTTCCAGAACCAACTTTGTCTTCTTCATGCATACCTCGGGCGACGCGGCGTAAACAATTATATCGTCCATATAAAGCTGCATAACATCAAAATTGATTAATTCTTGAAAAATATAGTTTACGAACCGAATGAACGCAGCTGGCGAGTTCTTGAATCCGAAAGGCGCTTTATTAAATTCAAATAATCCCTCCTTTGTGACGAAGGCTGTATACGACTTGCTCTGTTCTTCCATAGGTACGTGGAAAAATCCGTTTTCAAGGTCCATTATGGTGAACCACTTAGCCGACTGCAGCTTTTCCAAGACTTCCTCTATGATCGGGACTGGGAAACAGTCCACTAATACCATGCTGTTTAATTTCCTGTAGAATACGCATACTCTAAGTGTACCATCTTTTTTCTTCACGACGACAACTCTGCTGCCCACGTTTGACGATGATATGGCCAGCATGAAAGTATCCGACAGGCTTCGTTGATGTATGACCCAGACCGCGCAACATAGTTGTGCTTTTGAAAAGTGCAACGTTCATCATGGTCTTCAACATACTCTCTTTGATTATGGTTACATCAGACCCTGTATCCACTAGACAGTCAACTTCAATGCCGTTTATCTGCATTTTTTCATGCGACTGCGATCAGAGATGACGCGAACTTTATCAACTTTATCGGCTTTATAAAGACAGTTACGCGAAATGTGACCATTCTGATTGCACTTAAAACAGTTCGTTTCAGCTTTACGAAAAGATGATGCAAACACCGCCGCCGCTGCATTGGGCCCGGCCCACTAAAGCGCGTCTATGCGTGTCTTTTCTGCTTATGTGTGTACCACACACAACGTGTCTGTGCGTGTCTTTTTGTCTCTGCGTATTTCTCTGTGTATGTACGTACCGCGCACGGACAAGGCGACGCTACGGCGCGACTTCGAATTTCACAACTTTTCGTAACCGAATTAAACAACAGACTCTTCAATTGCTGTCTACTGCTCTGCTCACAGAATTTGTTTATAGCCACTGGGACAACATTACAACTTTGTGTAGCTACAAACAACAACTTTTACAGCTTTTCAACGATCCTCTTCTTGCATCAGCCAACTTCCTCTTTTTGGTCACACACTCTGAGCTCTGTATTCGAAACGGACGAGAAGATTTATAATAGGATAAGATTTATAATAGGATATGGTTTATTAATTATTTAAAGATTGAATAACAGTTCAAAGGGTATGAAAAAAACCAAAACGTTCGTTCAACTTTTTCTACACTATTCCCCGCTGCTTCCAAAAACCGAGTGTGTTGTATCGATGATCGCTTATCGGCTAGGTCTTATAAATATCGGTTAAGTCTTTTAAATATCGGTTAGGTCTTATCGATGGTATCTTAAGTGTAAATGTTAATTAGACATGATAGTATTAGCTACTTGATAACCTGCCCTTTACATACATATACACCATATCAACACTCGTTCAATCCAAATGATCAAATTCGTATTACAATTCAAAACCAAGATCTATACGTACTCCCACATGAGAGTACTCTAAATATTCAAGGAGTATTTAGTCATATAAAAGATGCAACCATTCTTGAAAAATAATTGTATGGCATATCTATTTGATGAAATAAGATATGAAATAAATGGATGTGAAATTGATAAAACAAAATTTCTTGGTGTTACTTCAACATTGAAAACTTTTGTTTCTCTAACTATGACTGAGAATAAGAAAATGCATATATAAGGTTGGAGTGGATCTTCTACTTATCAGGTGAACAATAAAATTGATTTTTCAGTACCCTTAAAACATCTAATGGGATTTGCTGAAGATTTTAAAAAGGTTTTGTTAAACTGTAAACATGAACTCATTCTGATAGTATCCAAAATTATGGATGATGTTTTTGTTCCACAATATGATAATAAAAACGTTCACTTAGAAATTACGAATATATCTTGGAAAATTCCACACATAACACCTAGTGATAGTGCCAAGATAAAAATGTATGATGTTATAAAAAGCGGTGTTAATCTACCGATTTCATTCCGTAGTTGGGACACATTTGTTAATCCTAAACTATCTGATAGCACTCATCATGTTTGGAACGTTAAACTATCATCTAACAGAGAACGTCCTCGATTTGCGATTATAGCTTTTAGACAAAAGGGAGCGTTTATTACAAATGATTTATCAAACATAAAAGTGCATTTGAATTCCGGTTCATTTCCTTATGATGATTTAAATGTAGATATGCCTTATCGTTATGCACATTTCCAATCTAGCTACTACAATCGCGATTCATTTCCAGTATTGAGTGCAATTGATTTCTATAATAAAGCTCCGATTATTGTAGTAGATCTCTCTTATCAGAATGAATTGGTTAAATCGGGGCCGATTGATGTGAGAATTTCGATAGAACTACATCAAAATAGTAAACCAGACACACAGGCATACTGTCTCCTCATTCATGATCGATTAGTTGAGTATAATCCTTTGAGAGGTTTAGTTCAACGTATTGTGTAACGGGCCACAAAACAGAAAATAAAAATATAAAAATAAAAAAATAAATAAAAACGAGGGGAACCGTTGTGAGCCACGTCTACCGCCGCGGCTCTACTTTATACCCGGTACTCAGTCAGTATATATGTATGTGATTGTTGTAATTTTACAAAAGGAACAAATTTAATTTTAGCCAAAAAAGAAAAAAGTAATTAAGTCGAACCTTTTCGGAGATTTTGATCTATTTGATGTTTCCATATTTGTTTACGTAAATTTTTTACATCTGCCTTTTCTACATGTCTTTATCTACTTCCTACATATACATACACAGCTGGGTGCGAGAGAGAGAGGGAATGAGCCTTCGCTGAAAGGCCACTGAAATTTCATTTGTTCCTTCTGACTATACTTATGATCTGATCTGATCCAAATTCAATACTCTGATAGATATAGTCATTTTCTATGATTCTGCGTTTTTGGTTTTCCCGTATCTTCAAAATTGTAGATTTTCATCTTTTGTGGGGGCGGAAAGTGGCGTGGCCAAATTTTAAAACAAACTCGTCTCGTCTACGAGGAGGCCACCCCGGGGTCGGCGACCAGCCCACACACCCCAAAGGAGAAGGCCACCCGTCTCAAGGAGGTGTTCGAGATCGTGAGAGGAAATCTGCAGAAGGCCGCCACCACACAAGCTCGACACTACAACCTGCGTAGGCGGGAGTGGCGACCAACCATCGGGGCGAGCGTATGGGTACGACAGCACCAGCTGTCCAACGCAGCTGCGGGATTTGCGGCCAAACTGGCACCCAAGTTTGACGGCCTATACAAGGTGATCAGGTTCGACTCCCCCAACATCGTGAGGCTGAGTAAGTTTGGGGAGCGGAAAACCAAGACGGCCAAAATAGCGCAATTAAAGCCGTTCTATGCGGCTGAAACGGAAGGGGCAGTTCGAGAAGGGGTAGGGGAAGACTAGTCGGGGACGAGGCGATCAGACAAACAGTACCCTTTAGCATGGCCCGCCCTAGACCCGTCCTGACCAAACGAGGCATAGTAGCGACCATCGCCCACTCCGGGGCGATTCAGAGAAACCAAACTAATACCTTTGTGTTTACAGAATACCATGAAGCGAGGAACAGCAACGGTGCGGACGTTCGAGGCGGCGTCAAGCGGAGAAGAGGACGGGCCCCTATTCCGGCGGCGATTCACCGAGGAACGGGCGGACGGTGACGGCCAGACGGAGCGACAGCCGCCAGCAGACACTCCGGGGAAGACCGGGCAGACGAGCCCCGCCGCAGTGGCCAACCCAAAGGCGACCTCGAAGGCCCGCTCGCCGTCCCCCAGCTGGGCACCTCCACCCGACCGGGTCCAGCGCCCGTCGTTGAGGGGCTCCTACCGCGGGTGCCGACGATTGGCGGCTGCGACGACAGGAACCGGGAGGGGCGCCCAACTCCTAAACCCGAATGCGTGGGCCGACTGCAGGGGCAGGCGCCGCCTGATGCGGTCGCGCGGGGACCAGCCGAGTACCGCCGCGCCGCCAGAGGAGACGGGAGTGGCCATTACTGATTTCCAGGCGAAGGTCCCGGCACCGGAGGCGTACACCATCCGGGGCGGCCCCGCCGAACTGCCGGGCCGCATCCTGTGCCAGGTCGAAGCGGAGAGGACCCGTCGACGCCGTGAGGAGATCCATGTCAGGAGCCGCGCGACCCAGCTGGAGGACGGGGTGGCGTACTACGTCACGTGGAAGCGAGGCGGCGACGTCACGGTCGTGCTAGAGGATCGAAAGGGGGGGTGTAAGGCCGGAGACCGGGGCTCCCGCCATACAAGACGGCGGCAGCGACCCACCCCGTACGAACCAGAAGCCCGCACGGAGCGGCAGGAACCTACGGGGTGCGAGACGTAAGCCCGCGAGGAGCAACTACCTTATTGTTTTTACATTATTATTTCCCATTATTAGTATTATATTAAGTAGAATTAAGGCATAGGATTAAGAATAATATAAGAGTCGCATTGAGCGAGAATTTGAGTTGCCCAGAGAGGCAGTAGGAGAGTAGCGGCACACAGCGCACTGCGTATGCCAAGAGCGTGGAGGTCACCGCCCGAAGGCCAGGCCTCGGGACGATCGGCGAGGAGAGAGGGTCAGTCAGTGAGAAGACAGAGCAGTGATTAGTGGCCTCGCGGAGAGTTAAAAGTGAAATTGTAAACTCAAGGAGAGACAAGTAAAAGGAAGGAAGAATAAACCCCATAAGAAACTGCCCGGCGTTTTGTCATTATTTCGGGGCGAAGAAATACCCAGTGGTGAGTCCCAGTTCCTTACCGGTATCCCGGTAGACCCTACCTCCCTTTCCATTGCTACCGACCGTCAGTGTAGGCTGCCCTCACCGTAGATAGTCCAGGAGCAGGACCACCGAGCTAAAGGGGAAGTGCGATCGCGAGGGGAAGAGGACCATAGACCTGATCCGTCTTGACGTCTCAGAATTACAAATTTCTTGTGACGGACCCTGGCTGCCTGAGTTCTATCTCCCCGGCCCGTGGCTTCTTTACAATTGCTTGGCTGTCGCGTCCATTGGTCCCAGATGATCAACGTGCAGCGCGTGTAGTGGCGTGTCAATGCAATGGAGATAGCCCTCTTGTTTGCCTAACTTTTTGCTAAAAATGATACAACTGATACAATTAGCAATCGACTTTGTTACTTTCCTTTCAAGGTGTGGAATCCAGTATTGCTGCTGAATTGAGTTTGTTCAGGGTAGCAGCAGATTGTTGCCGCGCACTGTGCGCTCCGATCCCAAGTTGCTCTCGCACGCTCGTGGGCGCTCTCGCGATCCACACGTCGCTCTCTCCACTAGTTTGTAAGCATAGCTTGGACATAAGTTTTACTCTCGCTTCCACCCCCGTTTCAATCGGCCGCACTTGTTGCATCGTTTCACCATCCATACATATTTAAACCTACGCCCGGAAATACTGAATATTGTTAAAGATAAATAAATACATTGTGCTGAAACAGAACTCGACGCTCTGCTTCTTTTGGTTTTTTGGTCGGAACATCAACGGACCCGCCCTCCTACAAACAGAGTGCATTGTCTTCGCTGTTGAGAAATGGCCAACTTCATGAGATCCTTGAATGATTTCCCTTTCCATCAGCCTTGGAAAAATCAATACGTCATTGCCATTCACAGCTTTGAAAAGAAGACCTCCGTTTAGTTTGTAGTCTTGGTATGGGTGCTGCTTCACGATCTCAACTATCGCTTCGATGAAATCGTCCTCCTGCTGTGCCTTCTTTATCCGAGCTGTTAGCTCCGTCGTCACGAACATGCACGTCTGCGGAAAACGACTGAGACAGTCCACGTGTCTCATTCGTTCCCCTGGGCGGTGCACTGTTTTGAATGTGAAGTCCTCCATGTACAGAATCCATTGGGAAACTTCTCTCGGTATGTCTGCTTTCGTTGTTGTCTGCTTAAACGCCGCACAGTCAGTGGCAAGATCAAATTTGATCCCCAACAGGTAATGACGAAACTTCTTGAGTGCGAGATATGCTGCTTTGACCTCCAAATAGTAACTGTGACGTTTGGACTCAGATTCTGTAGTCTTTTTACTCCAATAGTAAATCGGGTGGAAACTGCCATCAAACTGCTGCAACAAAACAGCTCCGAAACCGTCTTTGGATGCATCCGTGTGGAGTTCTGTTGCTGCTTCTCGTGAGTATATATGTCATACCGGTGCGATTACAAGCAGCTTGTTTAGGGTTTGTAGCGACTGTTTCTCTGCTTCTCCAATGTTGAAAACCGTCTCCTTCCCGAGTAGATTCGTTAGCGGCCGTGCAACTTTTGCGTATCCAGGGATGAATTTTCTAAACAATCCGGTGAGTCCCAGAAATGCTTGAACTGCTTTGATGTCTTTGGGCGTAGCAAACCGACTGACTGCTGCTGTCTTCTCTTTGCCGGGCCAGATTCGGCCGTCCTCTATGATATGACCCAGAAAGTGTATACGTGGTTGCATGAAGCTACATTTCTTCCACTTGATCTTCAGGCTGTTTCCAGAACCAACTTTGTCTTCTTCATGCATACCTCGGGCGACGCGGCGTAAACAATTATATCGTCCATATAAAGCTGCATAACATCAAAATTGATTAATTCTTGAAAAATATAGTTTACGAACCGAATGAACGCAGCTGGCGAGTTCTTGAATCCGAAAGGCGCTTTATTAAATTCAAATAATCCCTCCTTTGTGACGAAGGCTGTATACGACTTGCTCTGTTCTTCCATAGGTACGTGGAAAAATCCGTTTTCAAGGTCCATTATGGTGAACCACTTAGCCGACTGCAGCTTTTCCAAGACTTCCTCTATGATCGGGACTGGGAAACAGTCCACTAATACCATGCTGTTTAATTTCCTGTAGAATACGCATACCCTAAGTGTACCATCTTTTTTCTTCACGACGACAACTCTGCTGCCCACGTTTGACGATGATATGGCCAGCATGAAAGTATCCGACAGGCTTCGTTGATGTATGACCCAGACCGCGCAACATAGTTGTGCTTTTGAAAAGTGCAACGTTCATCATGGTCTTCAACATACTCTCTTTGATTATGGTTACATCAGACCCTGTATCCACTAGACAGTCAACTTCAATGCCGTTTATCTGCATTTTTTCATGCGACTGCGATCAGAGATGACGCGAACTTTATCAACTTTATCGGCTTTATAAAGACAGTTACGCGAAATGTGACCATTCTGATTGCACTTAAAACAGTTCGTTTCAGCTTTACGTAAAGATGATGCAAACACCGCCGCCGCTGCATTGGGCCCGGCCCACTAAAGCGCGTCTATGCGTGTCTTTTCTGCTTATGTGTGTACCACACACAACGTGTCTGTGCGTGTCTTTTTTCTGCGCGTCTCTGCGTATTTCTCTGTGTATGTACGTACCGCGCACGGACAAGGCGACGCTACGGCGCGACTTCGAATTTCACAACTTTTCGCAACCGAATTAAACAACAGACTCTTCAATTGCTGTCTACTGCTCTGCTCACAGAATTTGTTTATAGCCACTGGGACAACTTTACAACTTTGTGTAGCTACAAACAACAACTTTTACAGCTTTTCAATGATCCTCTTCTTGCATCAGCCAACTTCCTCTTTTTGGTCACACACTCTGAACTCTGTATTCGAAACGGACGAGAAGATTTATAATAGGATAAGATTTATAATAGGATATGGTTTATTAATTATTTAAAGATTGAATAACAGTTCAAAGGGTATGAAAAAAACCAAAACGTTCGTTCAACTTTTTCTACACTATTCCCCGCTGCTTCCAAAAACCGACTGTGTTGTATCGATGATCGCTTATCGGCTAGGTCTAATAAATATCGGTTAAGTCTTTTAAATATCGGTTAGGTCTTATCGATGGTATCTTAAGTGTAAATGTTAATTAGACATGATAGTATTAGCTACTTGATAACCTGCCCTTTACATACATATACACCATATCAACACTCGTTCAATCCAAATGATCAAATTCGTATTACAATTCAAAACCAAGATCTATACGTACTCCCACATGAGAGTACTCTAAATATTCAAGGAGTATTTAGTCATATAAAAGATGCAACCATTCTTGAAAAATAATTGTATGGCATATCTATTTGATGAAATAAGATATGAAATAAATGGATGTGAAATTGATAAAACAAAATTTCTTGGTGTTACTTCAACATTGAAAACTTTTGTTTCTCTAACTATGACTGAGAATAAGAAAATGCATATATAAGGTTGGAGTGGATCTTCTACTTATCAGGTGAACAATAAAATTGATTTTTCAGTACCCTTAAAACATCTAATGGGATTTGCTGAAGATTTTAAAAAGGTTTTGTTAAACTGTAAACATGAACTCATTCTGATAGTATCCAAAATTATGGATGATGTTTTTGTTCCACAATATGATAATAAAAACGTTCACTTAGAAATTACGAATATATCTTGGAAAATTCCACACATAACACCTAGTGATAGTGCCAAGATAAAAATGTATGATGTTATAAAAAGCGGTGTTAATCTACCGATTTCATTCCGTAGTTGGGACACATTTGTTAATCCTAAACTATCTGATAGCACTCATCATGTTTGGAACGTTAAACTATCATCTAACAGAGAACGTCCTCGATTTGCGATTATAGCTTTTAGACAAAAGGGAGCGTTTATTACAAATGATTTATCAAACATAAAAGTGCATTTGAATTCCGGTTCATTTCCTTATGATGATTTAAATGTAGATATGCCTTATCGTTATGCACATTTCCAATCTAGCTACTACAATCGCGATTCATTTCCAGTATTGAGTGCAATTGATTTCTATAATAAAGCTCCGATTATTGTAGTAGATCTCTCTTATCAGAATGAATTGGTTAAATCGGGGCCGATTGATGTGAGAATTTCGATAGAACTACATCAAAATAGTAAACCAGACACACAGGCATACTGTCTCCTCATTCATGATCGATTAGTTGAGTATAATCCTTTGAGAGGTTTAGTTCAACGTATTGTGTAACGGGCCACAAAACAGAAAATAAAAATATAAAAATAAAAAAATAAATAAAAACGAGGGGAACCGTTGTGAGCCACGTCTACCGCCACGCCTCTACTTTATACCCGGTACTCAGTCAGTATATATGTATGTGATTGTTGTAATTTTACAAAAGGAACAAATTTAATTTTAGCCAAAAAAGAAAAAGTAATTAAGTCGAACCTTTTCGGAGATTTTGATCTATTTGATGTTTCCATATTTACGTAAATTTTTTACATCTGCCTTTTCTACATGTCTTTATCTACTTCCTACATATACATACAAGTTAACCAGCCCACTACCCAAGCCTTCTTACCCGATTTATAAACAACTTCTAGTTGGGAACTTCTTACACAGTTCTTCCATTAGAATCCATTAGGTTCCATTAGGTCCCCAATTCCTAATGAACTTTCCCACTCCAATAAGACGTCATATCACTTCACACTTTTCATTAAGTTCCAATTGCGCGGTTGGCCGCCCGATATTTGTTTGGTTTATTCAAATTTCACAATTGAGACCAAATTCTCATCATCCTATTCTCCGACTCTCTTGAGCCAATCTCTTAAGCAGATCTTGCTTCTCTTAATCCGAGGTTTGTTTATTAGGAGCCGACCCTTGGTCGCCAGTCCGTTTTTGGAAATCGAAAAAGAACAGTTGAGTAATAATAGAGCAGTGAGTTTAGACACTAAGAGTGAACTGTAACATAGTGAATAATAAATAAAAAATTATATTTTTTTAAACTATTCACCAAGGAAATATTTAATTGGCGCCCAACGTGGGGCCGCACTTTAGTGTTCCGAAAAAAAAAGCTTTAAAACAAATAACATACAGTTCTAAAGTAAAAAAAGGAACTTGTGCGGCAACAACAAAAAACCCTTTAACCGAAAGTGAGAGTTCGCGTTAAAAAAACCCTTGAAGAGGAAATTAATTAATGGAATAATCCTCTAAGATTACAGCACTCATAAAATTAGTGATTAAAAAAAAAAAAAACTCACTGCTCTTAAATCAAAATTTACGTCAAAAACTATCACCGAAATCAAAATAATTTAAAAAAAAAAACCCAAAAACGGATCATCATCAAAATCTAAATCAAAAACGAGGGGGAACGTTATGAGCCGCGTCTGCGCCGCGGCTCTACTTTATACCCGGTACTCAGTCAGTATTAATGTATGTGAGTTTGTTGTAATTTATTACATGTTCGCAAAAGGAAAAAATTAAATTTTAGCCAAAAAAAAACAATTTAAGTCGAACCTTTTCGGAGATTTTGATCTATTTGATGTTTCCATATTGGTTAACATAAATTTTTTACATCTGCCATTTCTACATGTTTTTATCTACTTCTTACATATACATACACGGCTGTGTGCGAGAGAGAGAGGGAATAAGTCTGCGCTTGGGAGGCCACTGAAATTTCATTTGTTCCTTCTGATTATATTTATGATCCGATCTGATCCAAATTCAATACTCTGATAGATATAGTAATTTTCTATGATTCTGCGTTTTTGGTTTTCCCGTATTTTCAAAATTGTAGATTTTCATCTTTTGTGGGGGCGGAAGGGGGCGTGGCCAAATTTTAAAACAAACTCGTCTCGGTTTGATATCACAGGAGCTTGGATAGAAAGTTTGGTGGTTCTAGCTCTTATAGTCTCTGAGAACTAGGCGTCAAAAAATTCGATCAGGCATAGCGTCTACCCCTGTGTGTGAGAGAGAGCGAGAGGGAACGATGCATTTCGAAATGGTTTTCTTCATTGTGGCTATATTTATGAGTCGATCTGATCCAGATTCAACACTCTGATAGATATTGTCATTCTCTACGATTCTGCGTTTTTAGTTTTCTCGTATCTTTAAAATTGTGAATGCACAGATATTCGTCCTTGGAGTGGGCGGAAGGGGGCGGGGCGAAATTTTGAAATACACTTGTAACAGTGCGTTAGGACAGGAGTCTGGATACAAAATAGTGTTCCTCTAGCTTTTATGGTCTTTGAGCTATAGGCGCTAATGAAGACGGACAGACGGACAGACGGACGGACAGACAGACATAGCTATATCGACTCGGCTATTGATGCTGATCAAGAATATATATACTTTATGGGGTCGGAAACGCTTCCTTCTGGGTGTTACACACATTAATTTTTTGCACAAATCTAATATACCCCTTTACTCTTCGAGTACCGGGTATAACAAAAAAACAAACGAAAAACTTCGAGGAAGGATGACCCCAAACCATACAATTAAGAAGAAGAAAAACTAGACGAACCATAAAGAGGAAAAATCTAGAAGGACGACCCAAATCAGGATCATCACGCCAAAAGGAAGAAAAGAAGACAACTCGTGAGCGATAATATTTTTTAAGATTAAAATAAGAAATAAAAATAACCAAAGTGGAGGAATTAATAAACGACTTTAATAAAATCCTCACCATGGCACCACCTCCACTAACAGCGGCTTCTAGCAGCCAGGCAAACAGCTCAACAGTGAATGTAAGCGATTTGATCAAACATATCGTTAATACTGAGTTGAATCCTTTGAAATATGAGATCGTGAGTTTAAAATCACAGTTAAATCATAACATAAAAAAGGTTGAAGATTATCAGGTAGAAGAAATTGATCCAAATATTAAATGTGCAACCTCTTATGAAATCATCAAATCAGTCAGGGAATATAAAGGAGAGGAAGACCAGTACGTCAGTTGGAGGGAATCAGCAGAAATAGCCATGGGGCAATATAAAAAAGGTAGCGATAGATTCTTCTCAGCATTATCAATCCTGAGAAACAAGATAACAGGTATGGCAAATGATGCCTTAACTCATAACGGCACAGTATTAAACTTCGATGCCATAATGGCAAGATTGGACTTCGTCTTCAGCGACAAACGTCCCATTCATATAATAGAACAAGACTTAAGTGTTTTAAGTCAAGAGAAGTTATCCATAATGGACTATTATGGACTAATTAATAAAAAACTAACCCTTTTAATAAATAAAACTATAATGACTTATGGCAGAAACAAACCCATTACCGCCGAAATGAATGAAAAACATAAGAAGACAGCACTAAGGGTGTTCATAACCGGCCTTAACGGCCAAATTTCAGACGTAATCTTTTCTATGAACCCGCAGGACTTACCAAACGCCATGATAATAGTGCAAGAGTTAGAAAGCAATAATTTGAGGGCAAAATTTGCAAGCAATTTCATAACAACACAACAGAAAAACTATGAGACAAACTTATTTGGGCAACAACACTCAAATATTAAACACAGACAAAACAGCCATAATAAATATGATAATAATCAAAGGAATGCCAATAACTTAAGGTTTCACCAACCCGATTATAACAACAAAAGTAATTATAACAATTTTAACCAGAATAGAAATAATACTTGGAACCAGGGCAGATTTAATAATTCCCAACAAAATAATCAAAGCCAGTGGTATTCGTATAGACCTCAACAGAATAAACCAGAACCAATGGAGGTTCAGAATAGGCCTAGGTACAACAACTATCAGGGCCATAATAATTATAACAATAACAATTATAATCAAAATAAATGGTTTCAAAATTAAAAGCCAGAGGCGCAGAACAATCAGCAATTTCATCCACAAAATAAAAGGGAAGCATCAGGTACTGTTAACCAACCGGTTAACAAAACAATGAGATTAAATAATATCGAAGAAGAGCATTTTTTAGGAAAGACTCCGGAGTAGGATTACCTTACATTATCCGGACTGATAGAAAGATAAATAAAAACCTTAAAATATTAATTGACACCGGGGCAACCTCCTGTTACATCAGAGCAGGAATATATGGAAATAAAAACGAACTTCCCATATACAAGAAAGTGGCCACAGTAAATGGTTACTCTATAATTAAATATTACCACATGGTAACAATATTCGATACGCGTTATACATTTTATGAAATAGATGGGTTAAATTCAGATTTACTTATAGGTTACAACCTATTGAAAAAAATTGGAGCTGTAATTGACACAGAAAAAGAGGTAATAAGATATGGGGGCAAGGAAGAGAAATTAATTTATGATTATGACAGCTCTTTAAACCAACTTTCTTTATCTGGAGGAAAAAATATCCTTCCATTAAAGGAATATATAATAAAAAAATACTTTGATGAAAAGGCCAAAGTCAGATCTGAGTCTGAAGAGGCAAATCAAAGTTATACAAGTTTGGGATTTCAAAATCCTAAACACGCCGTCGTTGAATTATCCGACAAACATGAATTAAATAAAATGAAAAGTTTGGGATCAAAAAATCCTGAACACGCCGTCGTTGAATTATCCGACAAACATGAATTAAATAAAATGAAAAGTTTGGGATCAAAAAATCCTGAACACGCCGTCGTTGAATTATCCGACAAAAATGTATTAAACAATGTGAATGAGTCAACTTCAAATCAAAGAAAAGATTTGGAGGACGAAATAATAAACATTATTAATAAAGAGCACTCAAAAATAAACATGCAAATTCCTTTTAGGACAGATGTTCGCTGTGAAATAAACACAGAAAACGATAGGGCTATCTATAGCAAACAGTATCCCTATGCTATGTCCGCTTCAGATTTTGTGAACTCTGAAGTTAGTCGCATGCTAAAAGAAGAAATTATAAGGCCAAGTAAAAGCCCTTATAATTCTCCTGTGTTAGTAGTACCAAAAAAGGGTTCAAAACTTAGGGTAGTAATAGACTATAAAAAACTAAATGAGAATACCATTCCAGATAGATACCCAATGCAAGATCCCTCAGTAATATTGTCAAACCTTGGAAAAGCGAAATACTTTTCCACAATAGATTTGGAATCTGGATATCACCAGATTCTTATGAAAGAATCAGATATCATAAAAACCGCCTTCTCAATAAATAACGGAAAATATGAATTCCAGAGAATGCCATTTGGACTAACAAACGCACCCAGAATATTCCAACGGGCAATGGACGACATATTAAGAGAACAAGTCGGTAAAACATGTCATGTATATATGGATGACATTATTATATTCTCAAAAACAATTGAACAACACCATAAAGACCTAATTGTCATAATTAATATATTGCTGAACGCAAACATGAAAATTTCGATTGAAAAATCAAAGTTCTTCAAATTAGATACAACCTTTCTTGGTTACGTTGTATCACACAATGTAATAAAAACAGATCCCGAAAAAATTGACACAATGGTAAAATATCCAATACCAAAAAATATTCGAGAGCTTAGAAGTTTCCTAGGCCTTACAGGCTATTACAGAAAATTTGTACAAAACTACGCAAAAATTGCGAAACCTCTTACAAAGTATTTAGAAGGTCAAAACGGAAAAGTATCTAAAAAAATGTCCCGAAGAATTTCTATACAGTTGGATGATTCAGCTGTAAGAGCTTTCAACGAGCTCAAAGATAATTTAATTGCTCAAATCGAGTTAGTACAACCAGATTATAATAAAAAATTCACTTTAACGACCGACGCTTCTGACATTGCAATTGGTGCAGTCCTATCCCAGGAAGGAAAACCAATTACATTTATTTCCAAAACTCTAACCAAAACAGAGCAAGTATATGCAACTAATAAGAAAGAACTTTTGGCCATAGTTTGGGCATTCAAAAAGTTGCGTAATTATTTATATGGTGTTAACAACATCGAGATATGGACAGACCATCAACCACTTTCTTTCGCAATTTCTCAAAAGAATCCAAATATAGAAATGAAAAGGTGGTATTCATTCATTGAAAGTTATTCACCCAAAATAATATATAAGGCTGGGGCAACAAATGTAGTCGCAGACGCCTTATCAAGAATACAGATTAACAACTTAACTGACAGTAACGAATCGGTCTCAGATCAAAGCACTCAGCATTCAGCAAAGAGTAGTTTTGAGAATGTTATACAAGAAACCCGAAAACCCTTTATCCAGTTTAAGCAACAATTGCTAATAGCAACGGGGAGGTATACAATACATGAGTCGATTAACATATTTGGAAATACAAGACATATAATAGAATTTGATACTACGGAAAATTTGGTATCAATCTTAAGAGAATACATTCTTCCTAATATAGCAATAGGAGTACACTGTACATTAGAGGACTTCTATAGAATTCAAATTCCTCTTATGAATAATTTCACTAATAAGTTTTTGTATACAAGAAGACTTGTTCAGGATGTAGAAAATCCTGGAGACAGAGCGGTAATAATCGAAGAAACTCATTGTAGAGCACACAGGAGATTAGACGAAAACTATAAACAAATAAACCGATTATATTAGTGCCCGAATTTATACAAAAAACTCAAGGAATATGTTAAGAACTGTACAATTTGCAACCAAAATAAATATAATAGACAACCAGTACAAATACCTATCAAACAGGCACCAATCCCAAATAAGGAAGGAGAAAATTTACATATGGATATATATTATGCACAGAATTTAATATTTATAACTTGTATAGATTCTTATTCAAAATATTTAGTTGTTAAAGAGATTCCGAACAAGCTCAACATCGAAAAAAAGATTGCAAAAATGCTGCAACACTTTCCATTAGCTAAAACTCTGATGATAGATAATGAACCAAGTTTTACTTCCTCCCAGTTTAAATCGTTTGCCCAAAGATGTGGGATTAATTTATATTATGCAGATCCTCGACATAGTACGTCAAATGGACAAATAGAAAGGGCACATTCTACACTTACAGAAATTGCTCGTTGCATAAAAGATCAACTTAATTTGGATGATTATTCAGAAATTATAATTAGAGCAGCTCAAAAGTATAACTTGACAATCCATTCAACTACTAATCAAAGACCGTTTGACATTCTGTATAACAAAATCAAGCATGAAAATATTCCCAAAATATTAAAATTAGCGCAAGAAAAAATGTTACATGCTCATAATAATGATAGGAAGGAAAAAGACTATCAAGTAGGTGAGGTCATTTATGAAAAAAAATATGGAGAGAGGAATAAACTAAAAGCCAGATATAAAAGACAAGTAGTTAAAGAAAACTTACCTAATAAAATTATTATAAATAATAGAAACCGTTTGATTCATAAAGATAACGTCAAATTTTAAATTGTCTCAAATTACAGAAAATGAATTTAACAATATTCGTATTATTGATGGTGTTGGAAATATATTGGGTTTATTTGAGAGACGCGTAGTGGTTCGGTTGAACATTTATTTGAGTGTGTCCGGAAATGAGAACCATACATTATACCACTAACCATACAGTAACCATACTACTGTATGGTTAGTAATTATACGTACATACAAAGCAGTGTGGCCAGATTATTGTTGCTTATTAAATGGGAACTATCGATTACATTTTTAACACTTCTTCTTAAGCTACATATAATCATTTTAAACTAACGCATGTTTATCTTTGTCATTCCAAGTAATTTAACAAAATCGTCGTGCTTTTGCTTGCTTAAACATTTTGTCAGTAGATCTGCAACATTGCCGTTTGTGGATACGTATTCCAGTATTATTTCATTACATTCTACTTTTTCGCGAACAAAATGATACTTAATATCAATGTGCTTGGTGCGTTTGTGGTGTACCGGATTTTTGGCAATATGCTGCGAGCTTATGTTGTCGCCATAGATGGTTAGCGGCTCTGCAACAGTTGACCAACCAATCTCGTTCAGAAGTCTTCGTAAATAAGCGGCCTCCTTAGCAGCCATAGATAGAGCTATGTATTCAGCTTCAGTGCTGCTCAATGCGACAACAGTTTGCTTAGTTGAAGTCCAAGAAAACGCACTGCCTGCGAGAAAGAATGCGTAGCCACTATAAGATCTTCTATCGAGCCTGTCATTGGCCCAATCTGCATCTGCGAAGCCTCTTACTGGTTCGCCACACTTGCGATATGTGATGCCCAAATTCTTCGTACCAGCCAGATACCTTAGAATGTGTTTTGCAGCAGTCTCGTGTTCTGCGACAGTTTGCTTACTGTACATACATAAATACATAAGGGAACCAATTAATGACTTATATTGTGTTATATTCACCTTGACACAATTATCGTTAATGCAGTCAACTTGATAACCTGGGTCGAGCGGTGTGCTGACTGGACGGCACTTGCTCATGCCGTACGTCTCCAATAGTCCTTGAATATGCGATTTCTGGCAAAGCGAAATCGAACCCTGTTCACCGTCTCGCTCGATTTCCATTCCTAGGAAATAGTTTATGGGGCCGCCATCGTGCAACTTGAAGTTTGATGCGATCTTCTTCTTAATTACGGCTATATCTTTTTTGTTTGGACACGCAATAATTAAATCGTCGACGTATACTGCAATATAGCTGTATGTTTGTTTATCTTTCTTGACGTACAAGCATGCCTCGTTCTTGCATCTCTTGAAGCCCATGGAAGACAATACTTCGTCCAGTGTTTTATTCCAGACACGTCCGGATTGCTTGAGTCCGTAAAGTGCTTTACGCAGCTTTAGAACTTTTTCTGGATGATGCTTGTCGACAAAATTCTGAGGCTGCTTCATGTACACAGTCTCCTGAAGTTTACTGTTTAGGTAAGCATTTGATATATCCAGTTGGTGCATATATAGCTGTTTTTCTGCAGCTATCGCGAACAACATGCGAATGGTCTCATACCGAATTACAGGTGAAAATGTTTCCCAATAATTTACTTTTGCCCACAGCCTTGAGCAACCAATCGAGATTTGAACTTCTCAATGAGACCATCCTAGTTTCTCTTGATTCGAAAAACCCATTTTGAGCCAATGGCTTTTTGTCCTGGAGGCAGTTCACACAATGACCACGTGTTATTTTCCTGTAGAGCGTCGTATTCCGTTTGCATTGATTCTATCCAATCTTTAGAGTAATGGCTTTGCAAAGCTTCAGCAACTGACTGCGGTGTCTCAGTGTCATCCACCTGATTTAGAAGACTATTGAGCACTGCCTGGTACTGTTTTCTCGGTCGTCCAGGTTGACCGCTGCGGATGATTTTGGGTCTGCCACGCCCACGCTGTAGTGCATTCTCTTGTGGCGGTGCTTGGCCGCTCACGTAATTTTCGTCTGGTTCACTTGCGCTCAAAAACTCCTCCTCTTCTTCGCCGGAGTCACTGCTTGAGTCTGAATGATCGGCTATTAAAGGTACATCTGAGTTTTGATCTGGAACTTCAATTGACTCAAGGCGAAGTATGTTTGTCATGAAATTGTCATTTCTATCTGAAATATCACAATTCGCAATGCTTTTTGTGTCAAATTCACCTTCTACAAATTTGACATCACGCCTTTCAATTATTGTCCGCTTCTCTCGATCGAACAGCCGGTAAGCTTTTGCAGCTAAGGAGTAGCCAACAAAAATATATTCTTTGCCCTTTGGCTGGAATTTGCTTCTTCTGGTCTTATCCAAAGCAAATGCGCGAGATCCGAATACTCGCAGGTGTTTTACTGACGGCTTGCGTCCTTTCCAGGCTTCGAATGGTATACCGCCGTTTAAGGCCTTTGTGGGGCATCTATTGCGGATGTAAACTGCCATAGTAACAGCCTCTGCCCACAAGAACTCATCCAGATTTGCATGGATAAGCATACTCTTTGCCATCTCTACAATTGTTCGATTGGCTCTCTCGGCTACACCGTTTTGCTGAGGGGTGTAGGGAACCGTCAATTGCCTTTGTATGCCGCACTCGTTCAAAAAATCTGAAAAATCCTTGTTTACATACTCTGTTCCATTATCGCTGCGCACAGCCTTTATTTTGTTGCCCGTTTGGCATTCCACAAAACTTTCGAATATTTTGAATTTTTCAAAAACTTGGCTTTTCGCGTGCATAATGTAAACAAATATCTTGCGAGAGTAGTCATCAATAAATGTCACAAAATAGCGATTGCCACCGATCGATTTTACATTCATTGGGCCGCATACATCTGTGTGCACTAGCTCAAGCACTTGCTTCGTTGTACGATTTAACTTCTGTTGGAAAGGCAATGTACATATTTTTGCCCTGTTACATGTATCACAATCAATTTCCATTTTAAATTTTTCAACACTCATGCCATGAACAAGCTGCTTTTCGCTCAGCTGTTTTAAATCTTGGAAATTAAGATGGCCAAATCTATTATGCCACTTCATTTCCGGCGAAACTGTGTTCAACAAACAAACTGCACTTTTTTCTGAGCACTGTTTGTACACATACAAGTTGTTTTCTTGCTTGGCTTTTATAATGGTTTCTCCTTCTTTATTTTTAATCAGTGCCACTTTTCCAATAAATGTAGTGGAATTCTCGAATTTAGCTGCTGTGCTCACTGAGAAAAAATTCATATGTAATTCAGGGACATATAACACATTTTGCAAGTTTATTATCATATTTTCACTTTGAATTTTAACATTGCCAGATCCGGGTGATGAGAAGAATTTATTTGTAGCCAACATTATCGATGTTTCCTTCTCAGCATAGTTAAAGAAAATGTTGCGATCGCAACACATGTGAGATGTTGCGCCACTATCTACGCACCAAACTCTTTTTTGCTGCTCTCCGACAAAACAGTGCATTAAACTACTTGCCTGTTCTCTTTGTCCACTTGATTTGCTACCCTTTTTCTTGGATCTGCACTCGCTTGCTCGATGACCAGTTTTTTCGCATTTGAAACATTTTCCATTGAAATACTGCTTTGCGCCTATTTTCCCGTCGTTCTTTCTTCCGTTCTTCTCGACATTCTCGTCTTCTCGCGATCTGCGCTGTGTATGTGCGTATACTGCTTGTGTGGTCGAATGATTTTCGCGTTCTGTTTTTTCCTGTTTTCTAGTGCCTTCTTCAATCATTTTTACTTTAACAGCTTCAAATTTTGGCAGCTCGTCACGCGTTTCGATCGCGACTACAAAATTTTCCCATGAATCGGGAAAACTGCTTAGTAACATAATTACTTTTAGCTCGTCGTTGAGTTTTATATCCAATTCTGCCAATTTTTCAATTGTCTCTACAAAAGAATTGACATAGGCGGACACATCATCGCCGTGCTGCATATTTAGTCGAATTAGTTTTTGATAAAGTTGCACTTTCTGAATGGGGCCTTTTGGCATGTGAAGCTCCATTAATTTTTTCCACATAACTTCAGATGTTACGCACGTCTTTATGTGCACAAACTGCGATGCCTTAATATTTAACGTTATGTACGCCATTGCTTTCTGATCAAATTTTTCATATTTCTGAACAGATGCATCATCTTCTTCAATCTTTTTTCCACACACTACATCCCATAAGTCTGCCATTACTAGGACACTTTTCATGGCCATGTTCCACACACCGTAATTGTTTTCATCAAGTTTTTCGATTTGATTTGACAAATTCATGTTGGCTTATTGTTCCGTGTTAATTCGCAAACGATACTAACTATTGACAATTTAGCACAACCGACACTCAAACTTAGACGCTTTCTAGTCAGTTATAAAACCGAAAACAACGAACTCTGGGCCCATAACCAATGTTGGAAATATATTGGGTTTATTTGAGAGAAGCGTAGTGGTTCGGTTGAACATTTATTTGAGTGTGTCCGGAAATGAGAACCATACATTATACGTACATACAAAGCAGTGTGGCCAGATTATTGTTGCTTATTAAATGGGAACTATCGATTACATTTTTAACAGATGGTAACATCAATCAAATCAGAAATAATGGATTATTCAAATCGCGATTTTTTTACTTACAAGGATACAAAAGATGTCCTTACTTATGCATCATATGCCGACTTATTCCATATAACTAATTTAAGTTATTATAAAGAAATAATCAATTTGGAAACAGCACACATTCAGAATAATAACCAGAATTTACTTTGGGAAATGACATACGATCTAAATATTATCAGAACTCTTATCTCACAAATAATACCCAATAGAATTAAACGAGGTATTAACGAAATAGGCACAGTTTGGAAATGGATAGCAGGGACCCCTGATCATGATGATATCATAACAGTGCAGAATAAAATTGATGATTTAATCCAGAATAATAATAATCAATTTGTCATAAATTCTAAATTATACAAAGAAATACAAACTCTATCTGAAAATTTTAAAACAGCCTTTAGAAATCAAGAATTGCCACTACGAAAACACCGTCTTCGTTTGCTCACTTATGATCTTATGAATTTGATGGATACAATTACGTTAGCTAAAATTGATGTATTCAATACAAAAGTTTTAAACGAAGAAGATATCAAAGAAATTTATAAACATGAACACAAACCCGTCACTATTACTGACCTGTTGGATATTGCTGAATTTAAAATTGCAATAAATCAGGATTTAATTGTTATATACATAAAATACCCAATAATAACTAACCGTTGTGAAGTATACAATTCCAGATCCATTTCACATAAGGATGGAAAATTAGTAATTGATAATCAGGTTGCTAAATGTAATAATAAGTATTATGTAATGTCAAACTTTAAATCAGAACTTTATAATAATTATTGCACCTTAAACCCTGACAGTACTTGTTTCACAAGATTGTTAAATGGAGAAAAATCTATATGTAACAAAGTCAGAGAGAATAATAAAAAAATTGATATAATCCAAGAAGGTGCCATTTTTATTAATGGACACAATATTGTAAATGACACTCATTTAGATGGGTCATTTTTAATAACCTTTAATGATACTACTATAATTAATAATGTATCCTATTATAATATTGATAATAAGATTCTAAATTACCTCACTGCTAAACAATACAACAATTTTTTAATATCTGAATATTTTATGTCGAATGATTCGGAACTTGCATTTGATAATATCAACATATTAAATCCATTTATTCAAATTAAACAAACTCAAATTCCGATTACGTTAATATTGATAACATGTACTATTATATATTTAATTATCAGGATTTTGATCAAATTTAGAAAATATCTAATATGCAAACCACGGAAAATTAGTTTTGAAATAAACCTCGAAAATAATATGTCCGAAAATGAAAATTCCGTTGAAGATGAAATTAGAGTCCAATTGACCAATCATCTTAATTCAATTTACCCATCACTTCCGATGAATCGGGACGATCCAATTTAGAATGGGGGGAGTTAACCAGCCCACTACCCAAGCCTTCTTACCCGATTTATAAACAACTTCTAGTTGGGAACTTCTTACACAGTTCTTCCATTAAAATCCATTAGGTTCCATTAGGTCCCCAATTCCTAATGAACTTTCCCACTCCAATAAGACGTCATATCACTTCACACTTTTCATTAAGTTCCAATTGCGCCGTTGGCCGCCCGATATTTGTTTGGTTTATTCAAATTTCACAATTGAGACCAAATTCTCATCATCCTATTCTCCGACTCTCTTGAGCCAATCTCTTAAGCAGATCTTGCTTCTCTTCATCCGAGGTTTGTTTATTAGGAGCCGACCCTTGGTCGCCAGTCCGTTTTTGGAAATCGAAAAAGAACAGTTGAGTAATAATAGAGCAGTGAGTTTAGACACTAAGAGTGAACTGTAACATAGTGAATAATAAATAAAAAATTATATTTTTTTAAACTATTCACCAAGGAAATATTTAATTTACACAGCTGGGTGCGAGAGAGAGAGGGAATGAGCCTTCGCTGAAAGGCCACTGAAATTTCATTTGTTCCTTCTGACTATACTTATGATCTGATCTGATCCAAATTCAATACCCAGATAGATATAGTCATTTTCTATGATTCTGCGTTTTTGGTTTTCCCGTATCTTCAAAATTGTAGATTTTCATCTTTTGTGGGGGCGGAAGGTGGCGTGGCCAAATTTTAAAACAAACTCGTCTCGGTTTGATATCACAGGAGCTTGGATAGAAAGTTTGGTGGTTCAAGCTCTTATAGTCTCTGAGAACTAGGCGTCAAAAAATTCGATCAGGCATAGCGCCTACCCCTGTGTGTGAGAGAGAGCGAGAGGGAACGATGCATTTCGAAATGGTTTTCTTCATTGTGGCTATATATATGATCCGATCTCATCCAAATTCAACAATCTGATAGACATGCTTATTCTCTATGATTCTGCGTTTTTGGTTTTTCCGTATCTTTAAAATTGTGCATGCCACAGATTTGCGTTCTTGGAGTGGGCGGAAGGGGGCGGGGCGAAATTTTGAAATGCACTTGTAACAGTGCGATAGGACAGGAGTCTGGTTACAAAATTGTGTTTCTCTAGCTTTTATGGTCTTTGAGCTATAGGCGCTAATGAAGACGGACAGACGGACAGACGGACAGACGGACGGACATACAGACATAGCTATATCGACTCGGCTATTGATGCTGATCAAGAATATATATACTTTATGGGGTCGGAAACGGTTCCTTCTGGGTGTTACACACATTAATTTTTTGCACAAATCTAATATACCCCTTTACTCTTCGAGTACCGGGTATAATAAAAATAAAAAAAATTTAAATAAAATGTGTGAAGATATTGTTGCAATCGATATTCAAGGATTTATGTCATATAATAAGTTTATTGTAAAAGAAATTGGAGTAGTATTTGAAGAAGATCCTAAACTAAATTAACATTTCATCATACATTCTCCATACAATATTTCCAAATTATGGTATGATGGTAAACATTATTTCAGACAAACACAAAAGTATTTAAGGAAAATAATTGCTGGAAAAGAAATTGTTTGTTGAAAAGAAATATTTTCTAAAACACTTCTTACGAACATTTAATATACTCAATGTTGAGGAGTGTGGATGTCCCAAACTGAAAACAATAAATGGTAGTGAGCTTCCATTTTGTTCAGTACACCAAAGTGAGGGTATTTGCGCCCTCAACAATGCTCACAAAATTTTACAATTTTACAAAGTTGATTCTATTTAATTAAAAGTTATAAGATTCATTAACATATTGTTTGTGGAGGAAGATGGATGATATAATGAGCGAGAACGAGAATGAACTCCTTGATGAATTCAACTACAACTCAAAGGAGTATTTAAGTGTAGTAAATAAAATTAATTTATTTATTAATGAATGTGGAGATGAGATATTTCAAGGACACCTACAATTTCTTATGGAATCAGGAGATATGTTTATACATCGTGGAGCAAATGATTTCATAAGAACATATTAAATTCTACGTAGTTCGATTACATGCAGTTAGAAAACTAATTTCATCATATAACCTGTTTAGTATACACATGAAAAAACATCTTGAATAAAATATAAAGAAAAATAAGAAAAAACTGAAAAAAAGGGGGGCGCGAGTTTTCATTGGTTTAGAAATTGGTGTAGGAGGGGGAGGAGAAGGAGGTTGGAGTGGAAAATTATAGTTAGAAAACTAACTTCATCATATAACCTGTTTAGTATACACATGAAAAAACATCTTGAATAAAATACAAAGAAAAATAAGAAAAAACTGAAACAAGAAGGGGTGCGAGTTTTCATTGGTTTGAAAATTGGAGGAGGAGGTGGTGGAGGAGGGGGAGTCGGAGTGGAAAATTGTTAGGGGGGTTACTAGATTAGGAATTTTCAGTAGACTGAAATTGGTGTAGGAGGGGGAGGAGAAGGAGGTTGGAGTGGAAAATTATAGTTAGAAAACTAACTTCATCATATAACCTGTTTGGTATACACATGAAAAAACATCTTGAATAAAATACCAAAAAAAATAAGAAAAAACTGAAACAAGAAGGGGTGCGAGTTTTCATTGGTTTGAAAATTGTAGGAGGAGGTGGTGGAGGAGGGGGAGTCGGAGTGGAAAATTGTTAGGGGGGGTTACTAGATTAGGAATTTTCAGTAGTCAACTTTCAAGAGACAAGCTGGAAACAACCTAATATATTTACGCGATATAAAGAACAGAAAACCGGAGAAACAAAATGTTGGCTGTGGATATTGAAAATTTTTTGGATGTGTTTAAAAGCATGATTTTTCCCCATCATGCTCAACAATTGAAAAATATTCAGTGTTTTTTAAAGGAGCATGAAAATCAATCCTTTATTAAATCTCGTTATGGGAATCATCTAGCAATATGTCCGTGGAGCAGGGATGATGCAAGAGAAGGACCAGACACGTGTAGCTGCCCCCACATTAAAAGAGACCGAGCAGACGCTAAGGATTTAATTTAAAAATATTACAAGTTATATAAACGTTTGATTACAAAAACTAGAAAATAGAGACACATACACACATACACACATGCATACATACATACAAAAACATATCTGATGAAACACAAAACCAGTTTTAATACAATTTTCTAAATAAACAAATACTTGTCTGAAAAACAAAAACAAAAATATCTATTCCATTTTTCTTCTTACCTTCTTTCCTTTTGAACGGTAGCAAAAACAAAAACAAAAAACAGGTACCACCATCAGCATCTACCCTCCCCCAGATACCATTTCCCCCTCCATAAGAACCCCCCTTTAAGTACCTAACAAAAAGGTATTCTGTGCGCGGACCTCTCCCTCCCTAGCAATCTAGTGACGTTCCATCTAATCTACCCTCTTAGATCTATCTGGGTTGCTACTGATCAGATGTGAGTGTAAGCAAAGGTACACATGTTTAACACATAATCAATCAATCAATTAATGTGTTTACACACAAGAGTACCTGATAAAAAAAACCGCCGACGACGACGACAGCTACTTTACCACAGTCAGACATGAGCACGCGACCGACATGATCGTAGGGTTATTAATTATCCCCAACCCTTTTTATAATTATGGGTCACTAATTACCTTCCACACCTCCAGTCACACATGACCCTTTTTTTAGCTTCCGATCTCATTTACCGCTAATTATGGGGTCATTAAGTATCTCCTACCACATTCAATCACACGTGACCTCTTTTTTACCTCCTCACACCAACAAACCTGACCCGTTACCGATCATTATATATCATTAAAAAGCTCCTCACACCCCAACCCAACCCGTTACCGATCATTTTGGGTTATTAAAAAACTATTTACACCCCAACCCGTTACCGATCATTTTGGGTCATTAAAAAACTCCTCACACCCCAAACCTGTCAATTTACAGATCATTAATCAGCACCCACCCCTACCGCCTTAGGCTAATAATGATTAATTGATTTGAAACCCGTATTATCATACTACTTGGATGGATAAATAGATTACGTTTTACTACAAGGAAAAGGTAACATTTAACAGGTATTGAAAATAAAGTCCATAAAAGGGGAAAGGAACATATACACGTGTACACACAAACATACACACAGATATACTCGTACTAACAACATGTATACATTATATTGGCTTAATTTACTAATTATTTAACATTTATTTATTTGCAGCTCCGCATCATGTGTCCAAACGGAGGAGGAGTGGGGGCCAAATTGCTACAGCAAGTGAGTTTTTTCTGGAGCTGATGCTGATGCTGCTGCTGATGAGCGCCACAGGTGCCGGGTGGGCTGCAGGTGGCTGAGTGGTATTGAGGAGATCGAGGAATAGACGGCCAGCTGGTCCGGGCCGCCCCTCAACTGCTGATATCCTACTGTGTCTGTATTAGTTTGCATTTGTGATAATCGAGCAACGGCTAGCTGGTCCGAGCCGCCACTAAACTGCTGATGGCCTGCTGGCTGAATATGTTTGGGGCCAACGAATCAGACGGCCAACTGGTCCGATCCGTCCATTCGATTCCCCATTGTAGAAGGGCATCATTGTCCTCATCATCCTTGTAAGACGGGACGAATTTTGGCCGCGTCTGTATTGGCAGTTGGATGTTGTTTTGGGCTTCCTTCTTTTTGCATTTATGTTTTGTAAATTGTCAAGTTGTAATTGTTTTATTTAAAATTATTTTTATTTATATTTTAAATGCTGCCTCTGTTGCTGGATCGCGTACTGGGAGGAGCATCATTGTCTTGTGAGAGGTAAGTGGATTGTTTTTATGTTTTTTTATTTGTGTAATTTAATGTATTTGTTTCCTCTCTCCTCAGCTGCTGCTGCTAATGCAGGATCGAGACGCGAGGTGGAGGGCTTCATCATCATGATGTGTAATTGTTGTTTTTGTGTTTTATAATTGTGTTTAGAATTATTTATTAATTAATTTTTATTTAATTTCAGATGCTGCCAATGTTTATGCGTCGCGTTCTGGAAGGAGCATCATTGTCTTGTGCGAGGTAAGTGGATTGTTTTTGTGCTTTTTATTTATTAATAAATTAATTTTATTTAATTTCAGATGCTGCCAATGTCTGTGCGTCGAGTACTGGAAGGAGCATCATTGTCTTGTGAGAGATAAGTGGATTGTTTTTGAATTTTTTATTTGTGCTTATTCTTATTAATTGAATGTATTTGTTTCCTCTCTCCTCAGCTGCTGCTGCTAATGCAGGATCGAGACGCGAGGTGGAGGGCTTCATCATCATGGTGTGTAATTGTTGTTTTTGTGTTTTATAATTGTGTTTAGAATTATTTATTAATTAATTTTTATTTAATTTCAGATGCTGCCAATGTTTATAAGTCGCGTTCTGGAAAGAGCATCATTGTCTTGTGCAAGGTAAGTGGATTGTTTTTGTGCTTTTTATTTATTAATAAATTAATTTTATTTAATTTCAGATGCTGCCAATGTCTGTGCGTCGAGTACTGGGAGGAGCATCATTGTCTTGTGAGAGATAAGTGGATTGTTTTTGAATTTTTTATTTGTGCTTATTCTTATTAATTTAATGTGTTTGTTTCATCTCTCCTCAGCTGCTGCTGCTAATGCAGGATCGAGACGCGAGGTGGAGGGTTTCATCGTCATGGTGTGTAATTGTTGATTTTGTGTTTTTATAGTTGTGTTATTTGTGTTTATTCTTATTAATTGAATGTATTTGTTTCCTCTCTCCTCAGCTGCTGCTGCTAATGCAGGATCGAGACACGAGGTGAAGGGCTTCATCGTCATGGTGTGTAATTGTTGATTTTGTGTTTTATAATTGTGTTTATAATTATTTATTAATTAATTTTTTATTTAATTTCAAATGCTTCCAATGTTTATGTGTCGCGTTCTGGGAGGAGCATTATAGTCTTGTGAGAGGTAGGAGGATTTTTTTTGTGCTTTTTATTTGTGTTTTTTATTTATTTTTTTTTTTTTTGTGCGTTTTTATTTGTATAATTAAATGCGTTTGTTATTTGTGTATTTTATTATTTGTTTTTATTATAATTGTGTTTAAAATTATTTAATTGTTATTATTATGTTTTATAATTGTGTTTTCAATTAATTATTAATTGCATTAATTTGATTTTTGTATTTTTCATTTGTGTATATTATTATTGATAAATGTATTTGTTTCCTTTCTCTATCAGCTGCTGCTGCTAATGCCGGAGGCGCAAAGTGGATAATGATTGTATTGGCAGGTGAGTGGTAATTTTAGTAATTAGCCCCGTTAAGAGTGGCAAAGCTGGACAGCCCGCTTGAAATCTGTTGGCGCCATACGTTGTCAATCTCCTCAAACGGGTCAATGTCCGCCCATTGGTCATCATCGTCCCCTTCACTAATCTCTACCTCATCTTCATGATCGCTCTCGATGTCCATCTTATTCATTAGTAACGGCTCAGTGGCTGGTGCCACCGTGGCCGCCGGAGCAGTCGGCGTTGGTACCTCTGTGGTTCTCAATGTGAGCATTAATGTTTTAATATTTGTGGCAATTTCCTCCATCTTTCTCTCTAATGGCTCTATTCTTTTGCTGGTAGCTAATTGCAGCTGGTGCTGTTGATGGTGTTGATGGTGTTGATAGTGTTGCTGTAGCTGCCGACTGATGAGTTGACGCTGGTCAGCTGGGAGGGGGGTGTGATTGTAGTTATGATTGACTGGGATATTGGCAGGAGAATTGGCAGGGGCAGTGGTATTTGTGGAGGGATTGGTATTTGAGTTGTATTGGGCAAGCTCTGGTTCTCGCTGTGGCCTGCGTTGTTGTTGGTGTTGCTGTACCCGGGGGCGTGGACGTTGAGTTCCATATTGTTGACGCTTCCGTTGGCCGACTGGTTGCTGCATATGGTGTAGTTGTTGTTGCTGCTGTTGCTGAGGTGGGGCATTAGTTATTGGCTGGCGTTGCTGCTGCTGCTGCAGATACAGTTAATGATGTTGGCGCTGCCTGCCTGGGTATTGTCCCCCCGTTGGTGCTACTGTTGTTGCTGTTGCTGTTGTTGTGGCTGCTGCTGCTGTTGTTGGTATTTGTGTGCCAGTAGCCGGCCTCTGGCCTTTTTGAACTCGCGTCAACCCTTGTGCGAACTGACATGATTGCCCTTGCAGTTGCAGCATCTGGCCGGGACATTTCTAGGCTTGGTGCAGGCAGTGGTGGGATGTGGACCAGCGCGTTTCATACATGTGAAAGGCCGTCTGCAATAGTTCCGGGTGTGCCCAAATGCCTGGCACCGATGGCATTGGGCCGGATCAGCTGGCTTGGCCTGCCATTCGACCACCACAGACTATCCACCCAGACAGGTGAGCGAGAGGACACGCTCATGGCTGCCATCTGTCTGTGGGGTGATCTCCACCTGAAAGGCCTCCCGGTCTGAGGAGGTGGAGGAGGAGGAGGAAGAGGAGGATCGCCGAATGTATATGGCCCCAAGTCCCGCAGCTCTGAGCTCAGTGGCCACCTAGCTGGCCGTAGTGCTCGGATGCAGGCCGCGAAGGAGAATTCTAAGGCCGCGATCTTGTTTAGCCTGGTGGGTGTAGTGTCCCATGGTAGCCGTCCCAGAATCGGCCTCATTCCCGCTCATCAATCTCATTATTGTATCTCGGGTGGCCATATCGGTCGCCTGAATCCTGACACCATTGCGGCCCATAGGGTGTGTGGTGTATTAGTGATTTGTTGATTGGTCCCTTTTTAGTAAATTAATAATGATAATGATAATGATAATGGTGGAGATTAGGGGTGCATCCCGTAGTGATTGCAGCAGGGATTGAGGCCGCCTGTGTAGCCGCCATCGCTGCCGCAGCCGCCGCTGCCCGAGCCGCTGCAGAGGTGGTTGGTTTTTCGCTGTAGATGCCTGTTCCCTCTGCCGGCGTCGCTGGAACAGGCGCTGCCGCTGCTGCTGCTGTTGTCCCTGTCGCCGTTGTGTTCGATCGAACCATGTTCGAGCTCGAACACGTTCGGGTCTGACGCTGCCGAAACTGGTGTATGTGTGTGTGCATGTGGGAGGGGGAATGGTGGCTTGGCTTGGTCCTGGCTTGGGTGTTAGTATTGGTGTTGGGGGCTCGCCCGGTCGACGACAGACGCCGCCTTTGGCGCCCTTTGGCGCGTTTAAATGCCGCTGCTGTGCCGCCATCGCTGATTGCCCTGGCGTCGTTGATGCAGCTGTTGGTGCAGCTTCAGCTGCTGCTGCTGCTTGTGTAATTGCTGTCTCACCCTTAGTTACTGGTGTTGGTGCTGCTGGTGATACCGCCTCGCCCATTACCTCGCCCTCTTCTCTGTAGTAGCGTCCATGTATCTCCTCCTCCGCTGCCATGACCAGATCCGACATACGGAACGACTCCAATCCCATCGGACTGGTGCCGGGCGTAGCGGTGATGGTAATTGTGTTGTCCACAGCGTAGGAGGAGTAGGGGAAGAGAGCGGAGAGACTCTCGGCGATGTCAAAGGCGATGGCGTCGTCGCCAATAAGCGGCCGCCATCAGAGTGGCGTCGCTTTTGCTGTTGTTGCTGTTGGCTCTGGAGCCGGTGGCTCTGGCGCTGCTGGTGTTGCTCAGCAGAGTAGGCGGCCGCTGCCTCGGCCGCCTCAATCTCGCTGGAGAGCGGAATTTCTGCAGCTAGATTTGGCCGATCACTAGCCCCATCGCTGTTACGGCGTCGTCCCTGGGGCTGGAATGGAGGCCGTCTGGAGCCTCTTTTGGCCGTATTTGTGACTCTTGGCATGGCGGTTTTGGTGTGTGTGTGTGTGTATGTGTGAGTTGGATTTTTCCGATGTAATGAGAACACTTGGATTTTTGGTTTTTGTTGGTTTTTTTGTTGGTTTATTTTATTTGTTTTGCGAAAACAAAAAACGCAGAATCATAGAAAATGACTATATCTATCAGAGTATTGAATTTGGATCAGATCGGATCATATATATAGTCAGAAGGAACAAATGAAATTTCAGTGGCCTCCCAAGCGCAGACTCATTCCCTCTCTCTCTCGCACACAGCCGTGTATGTATATGTAGGAAGTAGATAAAAACATGTAGAAATGGCAGATGTAAAAAATGTATGTAACCAAATATGGAAACATCTAATAGATCAAAATCTCCGAAAAGGTTCGACTTAAATTTTTATTTTTTTGGCTAAAATTAGATTTTTCCCTTTTGCGAACATGTAATAAATTACAACAAGCTCACATACATATATACTGACTGAGTACCGGGTATAAAGTAGAGCCGCGGCGCAGACGCGGCTCATAACGTTCCTCCTCGTTTTTCTTCTATTTTTTCTCTTATTTGCTCCTCCTCCTCACAGCAAACGTATTGGCTATAAATTAATTTACAATTTATTCTTGACGAACACGCACATGATTTTGACGGAACGCTCGGACGGCGAAGGAAGAATTTAACAGAAGAACAATAATATTAAATAACTACACGACTACACGACTGCGACGGTGACGCAGACGCTGACGCGACGAAAAATGGTGGACGACTGTATGGTTGTATTGTCTGTGTCTGTTTGTCTCATACGCACTGCTGTCGCGAGCAGAGCAAACGAACCGTACGCCTCGGCAATCAAGACTGTATTGTGAGAGAATTGGGGAGAGAAAATTAATTGTGCCCTTGCTTATTGGGGCCGCCGAGGAACCATGGCCCGATCTCACACACTCACTCAAACCTTCGACCCACTGAAACTCTCTTGCGAGAGTCCGAGTGAGTGAAAGCCCCGTGTGAGATCGGGCTCCATCTACTATTTGATTCCCCATGTTGTAATGAGAAGGCGGTTGTATATATAGAAAGGGGTCTCCGCTCTTTCTCTTGCCCTGTTACCAATCGCTCGAAAGAGAGCGATTGGCGTATACCGACGTCAAGTGGACCAAAGTCCAACTGCGAAGGAGCAGGCAATTTACTAAAGAACGTTAATGGTTCTGATATCTTGAGACCTGGCAGCATGGATAGAGTCGTGGGGTCGTCCGATGTATTGCTTGGGCAGAATAAATTAAAGCCGTGGCATGGCACATTGTCGGAAAAACTAAAAAGCTAAAACTATTATTTTACAATTAATTGAAAGTAAAACTAATCTAAAAAACAGATATTTACAAGAGTCTAAAACAAAAATACATGGAAACATTAAGCATGGAATATATGAAAGAAGAGGGTTTTGGCATAGGAAGGAGATAATTGCCGTATTGGGGCTGCAGTTGATGGCCTCTGCAGTCGTCTGAATTTATTTCTAGTAATTATATTGATTGTCCCTTTTTTTGAATGGCTTTAAATCGATAGATTTTTTCTGATCTGATTTGATCTGATCTGGTTTGGTCTAGTCTATCGAAATGTGCAAAAGAGTGGCCATATTGATTTGCACATTTATGGGGGTCGTCAATAGGTTAAGAGCGATTAATGAGAAGAAGAGGAAAAACGGAAATATAATGCTTGAATGGATCACGGAGCCGAGGCCATGCACATTGTCAGACTGTGGAAGAGAGAAGAGGAACTATATACAATACTACACAATCAGACTACAATTCAATAAAATATATACAGGGAAAATAAATAAATGCATGCAACAATAATAAAAGATAGAGGATTGGACAAAAGTGACTATGGATGGATAAATAGATTACGTTTTACTACAAAGAAAAGGTAACATTTAACACGTATTGAAACTAGAGTCCATAGAAGGGGAAAGGAACATATACACGTGTACACACAAACATACACACGGATATACTCGTACTAACAACATGTATACATTATAGTGACTTAATTTACTAATTATTTAACAGGTGAGTTTTTCCTGGTGCTATTGATGCCGCTGATGCTAATGCTGCTGCTGGTGAGCTCCACAGGTGCCGGGTGGGCTGCAGGTGGCTAAATCGTGGAATAGACGGCCAGCTGGTCCGGGCCGCCCCTCAACTGCTGATGGCCTACTGTGTCTGTATTGGTTTGCTTTTGTGATAATCGAGCAACGGCTAGCTGGTCCGAGCTGCTACTCAACTGCTGATGGCCTGCTGGCTGTATTTTTTTGATTTTGGGGCAGTCAAGCAACGGCTAGCTGGTCCGAGCCGCCACTCAACTGCTGATGGCCTGCTGGCTGAATATGTTTGGGCCAACGAATCAGACGGCCAACTGGTCCGAGCCGTCCATTCGATTCCCCATTGTAGAAGGGCATCATTATTCTCATCATACTTGTAAGACGGGACAAATTTTGGCCGCGTCTGTATTGGCAGTTGGATGTTGTTTTGGGCTTCCTTCTTTTTGCATTTATGTTTTGTAAATTGTCAAGTTGTAATTGTTTTATTTAAAATTATTTTTATTTATATTTTAAATGCTGCCTCTGTTGCTGTATCGCGTACTGGGAGGAGCATCATTGTCTTGTGAGAGGTAAGTGGATTGTTTTTATGTTTTTTTATTTGTGTAATTTAATGTATTTGTTTCCTCTCTCCTCAGCTGCTGCTGCTAATGCAGGATCGAGACGCGAGGTAGAGGGCTTCATCGTCATGGTGTGTAATTGTCGATTTTGTGTTTTTATACCCGGTACTCGAAGAGTAAAGGGGTATATTAGATTTGTGCAAAAAATGTAGGTGTGTAACACCCAGAAGGAAGCGTTTCCGACCCCATAAAGTATATATATTCTTGATCAGCATTAATATCCGAGTCGACATAGATATGTCTGTCTGTCCGTCCGTCCGTCTGTCCGTCTGTCCGTCTTCATTAGCGCCTATAGCTCAAAGACTATAAAAGCTAGAGGAACACAATTTTGTATCCTGACTCCTGTCCTATCGCACTGTTACAAGTGTATTTTAAAATTTCGCCCCGCCCCCTTCCGCCCACACCAAGGACTAAAATCTGTAGCATGCACAGTTTTAAAGATACGAGAAAACTAAAAACGCAGAATCGTAGAGAATGACAATATCTATCAGAGTGTGAAGAAAACCATTTCGAAATGCATCGTTCCCTCTCGCTCTCTCTCACACACAGGGTTGGGCGCTGTGCCCATTCGTCCAGATGAGCGCCTAGATCTCAGAGACTATAAGAGCTAGAGCAACCAAACTATCTATTCATGCTCCTGTGATATCACGTCAGTACAAGTGTAATTCAAAATTTGGCCACGCCCCTTCCGCCCCCACAAAAGACGAAAATCTACAATTTTGAAGATACGGGAAAACCAAAAACGCTGAATCATAGAAAATGACCATATCTATCAGAGTATTGAATCTGGATCAGATCGGATCATAAATATAGTCAGAAGGAACAAATGAAATTTCAGTGGCCTTCCAAGCGCAGACTCATTCCCTCTCTCTCTCGCACACAGCCATGTATGTATATGTAGGAAGTAGATTTAGACATGTAGAAAAGACAGATGTAAAAAACGTATGTAAACAAAAATGGAAATAATATATATAAATCTCCGAAAAGGTTGACTTAATTTTTTTTTGTCTTTTTTGGCTAAAACTAAATGTATCCCTTTTTCGAACATGTAATAATGTAATTTATTACAAGCTCACATACATATATACTGACTGAGTACCGGGTATAAAGTAGAGCCGCGGCGGTAGACGCGGCTCACAACGTTCCCCCTCGTTATAGTTGTGTTTATAATTATTTATTAATTAATTTTTATTTAATTTCAGATGCTGCCAATGTTTATGCGTCGCGTTTTGGAAGGAGCATTATTGTCTTGTGCGGTTAGTCGTTAGTCAGCGAGTGGCCGAAGAACTGGGAACGGCGGAGAATCGACGAGAGGTGAGGACTCGGATCAGCCTAGCAGACGGAACACGGAAGGACATCACTCAAGCGATCACAGCGAGGGCGCGGCTCGACCAAAAGGAAACCCAGGTAACCCTACTTATTTTGCCCACGGTATTAGACGACATCATCCTGGGCCTCGACTTCCTGTGTGGTATCCAGGCAAGGATCCACTGTGGCCGAGCGTACCTCCAGTTGAAATTGAGGCCACACGGCGGTACTGCCACCACGGATCGTAACGTTCGCCGAGCCCCTCCACACGCAAAGTCAAGTCTCAACTGTCCCCCTGTCCTCGACCACCACTTCCGAACATACGGCCAGCCCAATCCAGGAAGCCAAGCGCCGTAAACGGCACCAGACGACCTTAGCACCACACGGCTGGAACCCATACGCGACCACGACCCCGAGCCCTATAGGCCCGAAAGATCAAACCACGACCAGATCTACGGCCCCTAGCTCAGACGCACAGCAACGACAACACGCTGGAACCTTGGCCGAGACGAGCGAACGCGCCTCGTCGACCCAAGCTCTTCCGACAACGCAACGACACCAGGCAGGGACTTTGGCCGTGACGAGCACACACGTCTCGTCGACCAAAGCGTCCCCTGCAGCACCACGTAAGCGCAGGACTGGAACCTTGGCCGAGACGAGCGAACGCGCCTCGTCGACCCAAGCTCTTCCGACAACGCAACGACACCAGGCAGGGACTTTGGCCGTGACGAGCACACGGGTCTCGTCGACCAAAGAATTCCCCATAGATCAGCAACCCCGGGCAGAAACCTTGACAGAAATGCCCTCATATGGGGCATCGAATCAATAACCCACCCGAGGGAAACTCAACGAGACAATACCCATCACCGGCAATAAACACAAAACCCCGACGCTACGTCCCAATGGAGCGGGGACTACAACCGCAGAGACCTAGCAAAACAGGTCACCACGTAAGCGCAGGACTTCAGCCGGACAAAGCTATGATTTGGAACCACTAGCGGACGCAGCCACAGCACGAGAGAAAAACCCATTCCGCGCACACGGCGTGGACCTGGCACGAGAGAAGAACCTCTTCCGACGAATCGACGAGGATGACTACGAATGTGAAATTCTGGCCGCCGTCGCAGCCATGGAGCTGGAAGAACTCTCACCCTGGCAGGCAGATTCGGACTCAGTGCCACCTCCCACACCCGAAGCAGCCAAGTTCTTGGAGGAGGAACTGGAGAAATTCGAAGGATTGAACGGGATATCGCAGATCGCCGAGCACACCATCACCATGCGGGACGACAAGCCCGTGAAGCAACGCTACTTCACAAAGAATCCAGCCATGCAGAAGATCATCGACGCCCAAGTGACCGAACTACTCCAAGACGGTAGGATCGAGCCATCCAAGAGCCCCCACAGCGCACCCATCGTACTGGTAGGGAAGAAGTCGGGAGAGATGCGGATGTGCGTGGACTATCGGCAGTTAAATGCCCGATCGGTACCAGATGCCTACCCGCTGCCACGCATTAATCACATACTAAAAAAGCTCCGCAACGCATTCTACATTTCAACGCTGGACCTGAAGAACGGATACTGGCAGATTCCGGTAGCCGAGGGCAGCAGAAAAGCCACCGCCTTCACAGTCCCGGGCCGAGGCCTCTTCCACTGGAAGGTCATGACGTTTGGCCTCCACTCAGCGCCAGCGACCTTTCAACGGGCCCTGGACAGCGTCATTGGACCCGACATGGAGCCGTACGCCTTCGCGTACCTAGATGACATCATCGTGATCGGAGCAAGCCTGGAAGAACACATCAAGAACTTGCGAGAGGTTTTCCGTAGACTGCGGAAAGCCAACCTCAGGCTGAACCGGAGCAAATGCAGCTTCTTCAGGAAGAGTCTGGTATATCTCGGGCACGTTATTAGCGAACAAGGCATTCACACCGACCCAGGAAAGGTCATCGCAGTCCAGAAGCTAACCCCACCCACCACGTTGAAGGAGCTACGACGTTGCATTGGAATGGCCTCATGGTATCGACGTTTTGTCACTAACTTCGCCACGATAATCCAGCCCATGACGATCCTTTTGAAGAAAGACCAGAAGTGGGTCTGGTCCGAGGAACAACAGAAGGCATTCGAAACTCTCAAGGAAAAACTGACCCAAGCACCGGTACTGGCATGCCCAGATTTCAATGAGAGGTTCGTCTTGCAGACGGACGCCAGCGCATACGGCCTCGAAGCCGTGCTAACACAACAGATAGCAGGAGAGGAAAGGGTCATCGCCTACGCCAGCCGACGACTACTCAAGGCCGAAGAGAACTACTTCGCCACCGAGAAGGAGTGTCTGGCTATAGTTTCGAAAACTTCGTTGCTTCCTGGAGGGATACCATTTTGATGTGACCACGGACCATCTCGCGTTAAAATGGCTTAACTCCATCGATAATCCTACAGGCCGCATCGCTCGATGGGCACTAGAACTGCAACAATACCAGTTCGACATCCATTACCGACGTGGAAGCCAGAATATCGTGGCCGACACCCTCTCACGACAGCCAGTGGAGGCGCTCCAGCGCACTGATGAAGAGGAGAACACCTGCCCATGGCTCAGACGGCTACACAAACGCATCCAGGACCAGCCAGATTAAACGGGCAGATCTACAAACAGGCAAGCAACAGATCGATCGAAGAGGACCCCATTCAGTGGAAATTGTGCGTCGCCAAGGACCATCGGCAACAAGTGTTAGAAGAATGCCACGACCACCCAACAGCAGGACACCTAGGAATCCGAAAGACAGCCACACGAATCACCCAGCGGTACTACTGGCCTGGACTCTACAGAGATGTCGCGCGCTACGTCCAACGATGTCTTAGCTAAGTCAAACCGGCAGGACAAATGCACACACGACAGGCCCAAGGACCACTGGACATCATATGTGCAGACTTTGTGGGTCCTTTGCCTCGGTCCAAGCACGGAAACACCAAAAATCCACGCCTGAAATAGCAAAGGCGTAAGACCCATTCACACGCTCCTTTGGCAGGTCAGCCATGATATGCTGAAAAAGTCGCGGCTTGGCTTTAAAACATCTGGTGCACCGATTTACGACTTTTGCAACAGTTTTGCGCCCTCCAATTGGCCAATACTCATGACGAATAAGTGCGAGCAACGATCGCGGTCCAGCATGCAAGTTCCGCTCATGGAAATGCACAATTACAGCCGATGTGACGGGATGACGCCTTGGAAGAATGACTGGATGCCGTGCATTGAAATTAAGTGATGAATTCGCCAACCGCCCACCGACGCGTAACAATCCATGCTCATCCAAAAATGCAGAAATTTCAGAACGAGCGACTTGTGAACTAAGTCCCATTGTCGCAGACGAGTTTCCGGGGGATGCCGAACCTACCCAGAATTCGTTCTCGGGATGCCTTTTCTAGGAGGGCTGTCGTAGCCTTGCGGAGTGGAATCAGTTCTACCCATTTGCTGAAAGCGTCGAAAAACACCAGGAGGGTGCAAAACTGTTGCAAACGGCGGAAATCGGTGCACCAGATGTTTTAAAGCCAAGCCGCGACTTCTTCAGCATATCATGGCTGACCTGCCAAAGGAGCGTGTGAATGGGTCTTACGCCTTTGCTATTTCAGGCGTGGATTTTTGTGGTCCGTTCTTTTACAAGAGTGAGGTGCGGACCAGATCACCCATCAAATGCTACATTTGCCTCTTCATTTGTTTTGCCACCAAGGCCGTGCACTTGGAGCTTGTGCAGGATTTGTCGACGCCCGCATTCATTAGTGCGCTCAAGCGATTTATTTGTACTCGCGGTCGGCCGAGGGAGATTTGGTCTGATAACGCAACCAATTTTGTGGGAGCTAAGAACGAGTTGGCAGACCTGAAGAAGCTGTTCCTCTCCGAAAAGCATTTGAAGACAGTTCAGGAGTTTTGCGTCGCGGATCACATTGACTGGCGTTTCATTCCTCCTCGCTCTCCCCACTTTGGCGGGCTCTGGGAGGCTGCAGTGAAAACAGCCAAGCATCACTTCTACCGTTCCGCTTCCAGTTCCGTGCTTTGCTTCGATGACCTGAGAACCCTCGTGTGTCATATAACTGCTATAGTGAACTCAAGACCATTACTTCCCATTTCAGAGCATCCCGACGACTTAGATGTGCTAACACCTGCTCATTTCTTGGGTACAGCGCCTATCCGTATGTTTGAGGAGCCTGATGTGACCAAATTGAACTTCAATCGTCTCGATCGCTGGCAGCAGGTCAACTTTCTGCAGCAGACGTTCTGGTCCCGCTGGCGAGAGGAGTACCTCGCTCTTCTTCAGGAGAGGGCTAAGTGGAGAACTGACCAGCCTGGTCTCAGCGTCGGCGATGTGGTCCTCGTGAAGAGTGAGAACCTGCCTCCGCTCAAGTGGCCATTGGGAAAGGTGACAAAGCTGATCGCCGGGAAAGATGGCGTTCCCAGGGTAGCTGAGCTCAAAACGGTATCGGTATCGCCTTGCACACACAAATAAATCTACTTAAATTGCAACCAATTGTGTTTTGAATAAATATTTTGGCAATTACGCTGCTGAAGAAGCTCAGTAGCTCAACAGACAGATAACAACCATAAACATCAATAGTAATCGCATATAAAAATAATCGATCAAAATAAATATCGTTCGAACTATTGTATGTGAACTTCCAGCCTTTTTGCACGTTTTGTTTACTCCACGGACTGGTAAGTTATTTGTTAATCTAAGCCTATTATACGTACATATATAACATTTACAACCGTTTAGGTGATCGGCATTTGATATATGATATACGTACATAGTATTACATACACACAATTCGTCAAACAAACTATATAACAAACTATAAAATACGAAATGACTAAAACTCGACAAGATGTGCGCTGCCCTATATTTGGTGATCCAAAAAAAATTAGTGGAAATACTTTGCCAACACATTGCGATATTATGAAACATTACTTGTGGACAAGAATCGACTTTCTTGAGTTGAGTAATGGAAAAGATCCTGCATTGAAGGAAATATATGACGTGATTGCTACTGACATCGAAAACATTTGGAAAAGTCATCTATACCGACAATTAGTCACCAACAAGTTGTCAATAGGCTAATTCTGTATCACAAAAAGTATCAAGGTATTAAGAAATTACGCGCGGTCAACAAAAAGCAGATTTTTTACAAAGATTCGCTCACTAAATTATTTGACATCGCAACATGTAAGTGTGCCTCCAGAGCAGTATGTAAATGCCCAACCAAATGCCCTCCATCAGAAGAAATATTCTTAATTGACCAACGAAGTGATCGGAAAATGTATATTGGTAATGTGGATACAACTGTGATGAAATCTATTCAACGTAATGAAACCCGAAAGCGAAAGTACGACGAATTTTCTAAGAAAGCGGTCGACTGTTTAAGTACCACTTCGTCCGCACAACAGATGAGTTTTTTATCAGATACATCTTCCAGTGAATCTTCAGAGTCCGATAAAAATGGGAATTTTACAAAAATATCCACAAAAGAAGGAAACCAAAAAAAAAAGATCTCAAACAGACAACCATCAGATGAGACATAGTCTGCAAAACCTTGCTAAAGCATGTGATAGAACTGGAGTTTCTGATCAATCAGCTGCTTTTATAGTAAACGCTGCCATGGTAGATATGAATATGATTAGTTCCAACAACTCATCTAATGTCATAGACCGAAGAAAGATTCGTCGAGAGCGCGAAAAAGTTCGCAAAGATTTGCAATGTGTACAACGAGATAAACCTATGATGGCTATTTATTTTGATGGTCGTAAAGACAAAACTCTATTTATGACATGTTCTAAAAATATTTCAACTCAAAAGATTATCACTGAAGAACATATATCAATAATATCTGAGCCGGGCTCAGAATATATCGGTCATATTTCTATTGATTCGGGAAAAGCAGCCACAATTGGGAAAAATTTTGTCGAGTTTTTAGAAAAATCATTTGAATTTCGTTCCTCTCTTGTGGCAATTGGATGTGATGGAACTGCTGTAAGCACTGGACATAAAAATGGAGTCGTTTGCCTATTGGAAAGAAATCTTAATCGACCCTTGCAGTGGTTTGTGTGCTTGTTGCATGCGAATGAATTACCACTGCGCCATTAATTTATTACTGTGGACGGTACGACAACAGGGCCGAAAAGCTTTACTGGAAGCATTGGCAAAATGCTGGAAAAATGTCGTGATCTTAAACCAGAAGCTTTTGATACTATACCTATTCAATTGCCAATCGTCGATAGTGGTTTGTTAAGCAGCGATCAAAAATATCTGTACGACATATGCTCCGCAGTCTCTTCAGGCTCCGTATCACAAAACTTGGCTAGCAGAGACCCAGGAACCCTGGCACATTCACGTTGGCTAACTTGCGCAAACAGGATTCTTCGAGTATACATCGGAACAGCAAAGCCCACACAATCCCTAATAGATCTGGCCACTTTCGTTATGAAAGTATACGCACCAACTTGGTTTGATATCAAAACAAAGTCATCTTGTAAACATGGACCCGTCCACATATTTAACATGGTCAAAAGGAGTTTATATTTGAAAGATCGTCTAAAGAGCATTGTTTTGAAAACCATACAAAGAAATTCCTTTTTCGCACACCCAGAAAATATTATAGTGGCCATGTTACAAGATGATGCTTCTCATGTAAGGGAACTGGCTATCCGAAAGATACTGAAGGCGCGTAAGGAGGCCAAAATAGTTCAAATTCGGGATTTTCATCTTCTAGAACTTCAAGTTAATGCCTCAGTTTATTATAATTTAATAAATTGGGCTAAAGAACAAATAACAGAGCCTCCGATGACAATGACGTATACAGACAGTGAAGTTGAGAGCTGGATATCATCAGGTACTGATTTCCTACAATTCGATAAGTTTCCTTGCCACACTCAAGCTGTAGAAAGATGTGTCAAGCTTGTGACAGAGGCTTCATTGTCTGTCTGTGGACCACAAGCTAGGGATGGGTTCATTCGTACCCGAATAAAAGCAAGGAAGGAACTACCTCTGTTTGAGACAAAATCTCAATTTTTCACCTGAAAAAATATATAGAACATTAAGTACCTTAGGTTAATTTAAATTACCTTTCGTTATTTTGCATTAAATATTAATAGTTTTAAGATGAATACACGAAAATAATCATTGAAAATACATGAAACACATTTTTTTTGTATATCTCATAATGGGTTGTTTCCCCAAATTAGAGTCTAGTGCGGAACCTTAAGACATTTTCTTTTTAATTGAAATTTTGCACATATCTGTTTAAGAGTAGGGATCATCGATTAATAATATAGGAAAAGCCAATTTAAAAAAAAAAAATTTCACTCCACCCTAATGTCCGTGTCCGTGTCTTTGTCTGTTTGTCTCATACGCACTGCTGTCGCGAGCAAAGAGCAAACGAACCGTACGCTTCGGCAATCAAGACTGTATTGTGAGAGAATTGGGGAGAGAAAATTAATTGTGCCCTTGCTTATTGGGTCCGCCGAGGCCGCGATCTCACACACTCACTCAAACCTTCGACCCACTGAAACTCTCTTGCGAGAGTCCGAGTGAGTGAAAGCCCCGTGTGAGATCGGGCTCCATCTACTATTTGATTCCCCATGTTGTAATGAGAAGGCGGTTGTATATATAGAAAGGGGTCTCCGCTCTTTCTCTTGCCCTGTTACCAATCGCTCGAAAGAGAGCGATTGGCGTATACCAACGTCAAGTGGACCAAAGTCCAACTGCGAAGGAGCAGGCAATTTACTAAAGAACGTTAATGGTTCTGATATCTTGAGACCTGGCAGCATGGATAGAGTTTTTTTTTTTGGCATAAAAAATGATGTGTAGAAATGGCAGATGTCAAAAATTTATGTAAACAAATATGGAAACATCGAATAGATGAAAATCTCCGAAAAGGTTCGACTTAAATTTTTTTTTGTTGGCTAAAATTAAATTTTTCCCTTTTGCGAACATGTAATAAATGACAACATGCTCACATACATATATACTGACTGAGTACCGGGTATAAAGTAGAGCCGCGGCTCACAACGTTCCCCCTCGTTATACCCGGTACTCGAAGAGTAAAGGGGTATATTAGATTTGTGCAAAAAATTAATGTGTGTAACACCCAGAAGGAAGCGTTTCCGACCCCATAAAGTATATATATTCTTGATCAGCATCAATAGCCGAGTCGATATAGCTATGTCTGTCTGTCCGTCCGTCTGTCCGTCCGTCCGTCTTCATTAGCGCCTATAGCTCATAGACCATAAAAGCTAGAGGAACACTATTTTGTATCCAGACTCCTGTCCTATCGCACTGTTACAAGTGTATTTCAAAATTTCGCCCCGCCCCCTTCCGCCCACTCCAAGGACGAAAATCTGTGGCATGCACAATTTTAAAGATACGAGAAAACTAAAAACGCAGAATCGTAGAGAATGACAATATCTATCAGATTGTAGAATCTGGATCAGATCGGATAATAAATATAGCCACAATGAAGAAAACCATTTCGAAATGCATCGTTCCCTCTCGCTCTCTCTCACACACAGGGGTAGGCCCTATGCCTGATCGAATTTTTTGACGCCTAGTTCTCAGAGACTATAAGAGCTAGAACCACCAAACTTTCTATCCAAGCTCCTGTGATATCAAACCGAGACGAGTTTGTTTTAAAATTTGGCCACGCCCCCTTCCGCCCCCACAAAAGATGAAAATCTACAATTTTGAAGATACGGGAAAACCAAAAACGCAGAATCATAGAAAATGACTATATATATCAGAGTATTGAATTTGGATCAGATCGGATCATAAATATAGTCAGAAGGAACAAATGAAATTTCAGTGGCCTCCCTAGCGCAGACTGATTCCCTCTCTCTCTCGCACACAGTCGTGTATGTATATGTAGGAAGTAGATAAGAACATGTAGAAATGGCAGATGTAAAAAATTTATGTAAACAAATATGGAAACATCTAATAGATCAAAATCTCCGAAAAGGTTCGACTTAAATTGTTTTTTTTTTGGCTAAAATTAAATTTTTTCCTTTTGCGAACATGTAATAAATTACAACAAGCTCACATACATACATACTGACTGAGTACCGGGTATAAAGTAGAGCCGCGGCGCAGACGCGGCTCATAATTTTCCCCCTCGTTTTTGTGTATTTTTGTGCGTTTTTTGTTTTTTTTTTGGATTTATTGTATTTGTTTGAAAAGGAATAAACAATTTTTTGTTTGTTTTTCCTTTTTAAATGTCTTTTTAAAATTGGCTTTGAAAAGTCGACATGTGTGAATTGTCAAGTGGTGGCAGTGTAGCCAAATTATTGCACATTATTAATGGATGGTGTGGGTGGGGGGGTGGTGGGGGGGGGGGGAGGGGTCGTCCGATGGGTTGGGCAGAATAAATTAATGCCGTGCCATGGCACATTGTCAGAAAAACTAAAAAGGGAAAACTAGTATTTTACAATTAATTGAAAGTCAAACTAAAAACTACACTAATCTAAAAAACAGATATTTACAAGAGTCTAAAACAAAAATACATGAAAACATTAGGCAGGGAATATATGAAAGAAGAGGTTTTTGGCATAGGAAGGAGATAATTGCCGTATTGGAGCTGCAGTTGATGGCCTCTGCAGTTGTCTGAATTTATTTCTAGTAATTGTATTGATTGTCCATTTTTTTTAATAGCTTTAAATCGATAGATTTTTCTGATCTGATTTGATCTGATCTGGTTTGGTCTAGTCTATCGAAATGTGCAAAAGAGTGGCCATATTGATTTGCACATTTATGGGGGTCGTCAATGGGTTAAGATCGATTAATGAGAAGAAGAGGAAAAACGGAAATGGAATGCTTGAATGGATCACGGAGCCGTGGCCATGCACATTGTCAGACTGTGGAAGAGAGAAGAGAAACAGTACTACACAATCAGACTACAATTAAATAAAATATATAAAGGAAAAATAAATAAATGCATGCAACAATAATAAAAGATAGAGGATTGGACAAAAGTGACGATGGATGGATAAATAGATTACGTTTTACTACAAGGAAAAGCTAACATTTAACACGTATTGAAACTAGAGTCCATAGAAGGGGAAAGGAACATATACACGTGTACACACAAATATACACACAGATATACTCGTACTAACAGCATGTATACATTATAGTAGCTTAATTTACTAATTATTTAACATTTATTTATTTGAAGCTCCGCAACATGTGTGCAAACGGAGCTACAGCAGGTGAGTTTTTCCTGGTGCTATTGCTGCCGCTGATGCTGATGCTGCTGCTGGTGAGCGTAACAGGTGCCGGGTGGGCTGCAGGTGACTGAATGGTATTGAGGAGATCGAGGTATAGACGGCCAGCTGGTCCGGGCCGCCCCTCAACTGCTGATGGCCTGCTGTGTCTGTATTAGTTTGCTTTTATGACAATCGAGCAACGGCTAGCTGGTCCGAGCCGCCACTCAATTGCTGATGGCCTGTTGGCTGTATTTGTTAGATTTTGGGGCAGTCAAGCAACGGCTAGCTGGTCCGAGCCGCCACTCAACTACTGATGGCCTGCTGGCTGAATATGTTTGGAACCAACGAATCAGACGGCCAACTGGTCCGAGCCGTCCATTCGATTCCCCATTGTAGAAGGGCATCATTGTCCTCATCATCCTTGTAAGACGGGACGAATTTTGGCCGCGTCTGTATTGGCAGTTGGATGTTGTTTTGGGCTTCCTTCTTTTTATACCCGGTACTCGAAGAGTAAAGGGGTATATTAGATTTGTGCAAAAAATTTATGTGTGTAACACCCAGAAGGAAGCGTTTCCGACCCCATAAAGTACATATAATTTGATCAGCATCAATAGCCGAGTCGATATAGCTATGTCTGTCTGTCCGTCCGTCCGTCCGTCTGTCCGTCTTCATTAGCGCCTATAGCTCAAAGACTATAAAAGCTAGAGGAACACAATTTTGTATCCAGAGTCCTGTCCTATCGCACTGTTACAAGTGTATTTTAGAATTTCGCCCCGCCCCCTTCCGCCCACTCCAAGGACGAAAATCTGCGGCATGCACAATTTTAAAGATACGGGAAAACCAAAAACGCTGAATCATAGAAAATGACCATATCTATCAGAGTATTGTATCGGGATCAGATCGGACCATAACTATAGTCAGAAGGAACAAATGAAATTTCAGTGGCCTTCCAAGCGCAGACTCATTCCCTCTCTCTCTCGCACACAGCCGTGTATGTATATGTAGGAAGTAGATTTAGACATGTAGAAATGGCAGATGTAAAATATTTATGTAAACAAATATGGAAACATCTAATAGATCAAAATCTCCGAAAAGGATCGACTTAAATTTTTTTTTTTTTTTGGCTAAAATTAAATTTTTCCTTTTTGCGAACATGTTATAAATTACAACAAGCTCACATACATATATACTGACTGAGTACCGGGTATAAAGTAAAACCGCGGCGTAGACGCGTTCCCCCTCGTTCCTTTTGCGAACATGTAATAATATAATTAATTACAAGCTCACATACATATATACTACCAGGTATAAAGTAGAGCCGCGGCGGTAGACGCGGCTCACAACGTTCCCCCTCGTTGTATTTATGTTTTATAAATTGTCAAGTTGTAATTGTTTTATTTTAAATTGTTTTTATTTATATTTTAGATGCTGCCTCTGTTGCTGGATCGCGTACTGGGAGGAGAATTATTGTCTTTTAAGAGGTATGTGAATTATTTTTATGTTTTTTATTTGTGTAATTTAATGTGTTTGGAGGAGGGCGGATCGGGTGCGAGATTCCAACGAAACCCAAAAAAAACACAATGCAGAGCGTCGATTCTTCTTCAGTTTAATATATTTTCACTCCCGTAGATTTTCTGTGTGCACGGGTATGATTGTAATTATATGGTTGTACATATGTAAGGAACCGAAACGAAAACGTAGCAAGAAAGCGGCTTATCGAAACGGGGGTGGAAGCGAGAGTGTTCGGGCTCGAGCTTGCAGACTAGTGGAGAACGCGAAGCGTGGATCGGGAGAGCGCCCACGACCGCGCGAGAGCGGGATCGTGAGCGCCGCCCACAGTGCTATTCACCAGTCTGCTGCTACCCTGAACATCCTCCCCCCCCCTTGCAGGATGCAAAGTTGGGTCCTATGGCTGCGTGCACGCCACGGATATGATCCATCCGAAAACGGTGCTCTGCGCCACAGGAAGGCACTCGTCGCGTGCAAGGAGCCCGGGTTGGATCACCTTCGGGTACACGTCCGCTCCCAAGACCAGAGAGATGGTGGCAGGTCGATGGAATTGCTCGTCCGCGAGCCTAAGATCGTTGAACCGGGCTCGGACGGGGTCGCTCAACCGTCGGATCGGCGTGCGGATTCGCAAGCTGGGTTCGACCTTAAGCACCACTTCCAATCGTAACTCGCTCGATTTGGACCGGATGACGGCGGTGCACACCTTTTCGTCTCCGACCTGAGTTGTAGCCAGCTTGAAGGCGTTAGCCAATGAATCGTCGATGCAGCTCACCGGAGTGCACGGGTCGATGAGCGCCGCCGTCTCATAGTTTTGGGAACCCGTATCCAGGACCACCAGTGCTGTCGGGAGGAGGTTGAGACTCCGATGTTGGAGAAGCGAGTGGACGGATGGCGCTGGGGCCCCTGCCATGGGTTGGCTCACGGGGAGACGCGGGTGGCGCTCGGCTTGGGATGCTGACACAGCGGGCGAGGGTGCGGCAGCTTCTCCGACAGGGCGGCTGGGGCGGCGCCGAGGGCGGCGGTTGACGTGGGACGGCGGAGGTGGCGACGTTGCTGCCGCGGAAGGGCGACGCGACGCGGGCAGGTTAAGCAGCGTGTGGTGGTTCTTGCCACACACCCTGCACAATCCGCCACTACGACAGTCCCTGCCGGAGTGCTGATGCGCCAAGCAGTTCGCGCAGTATTTATTGATGAGCACGGTTTGGAGCCTCTTCACGGGGCTTAACCGGAGGAAGTGGTGGCAGGTCCTTAGCGGATGCACTCCTGGGCAGACTCGGCACCAGTAGGAACTGCGACTGCGAGCGCGTCGGCTCTCCATGATGCGGTCGGCGCGAGATCGTGGGCCCATGTCTGGATGCGAAAAGAAACTAGAAGAGTATATAAAAAAAACGAGGAGCATTAGTAATGAGCTAGGAACGGATCAAATGCACATTATTGTTGGACGGAAGTACGGGGTTCTCCTGGAAGGAAAACGACCTTTACAACGGGTCTTCTGAGGACGCCGCGGGTCGTGAAAATATCTACTACCCGGACATTCCCATCGGTGCCGGGATATACGGACTGGATTCTCCCGAGTCGCCATTCATTGGAAGGCAGGTTGTCCTCCTTAATGACAACCATATCGCCCACCTGAAGGTTTGGTGTTGGCGTCTGCCACTTAGTGCGCTTGTGGAGTTCTCTGAGGTATTCTTCTTTCCACCTCTGGCAAAACTGTTGGTTGAGGGCCTTCAAATGCTTCCATCGATTGATTATCGACTTGAGGTCACTCCTCATTTCGGGCTCGGCCGAAGACATCAATAAGAAAATGCCCGGGAGTGAGGGCCAACAGTTCGGTCGGATCTTCGGACATCGGAGAGAGCGGCCTGGAATTGAGGCATGCTTCGATCTTTGCGAGAAGCGTGGAAAGCTCCTCAAACGTGTATCGCCGTGTGGAAGTGGCCTTGTAAAACAAAGTTTTGAAACTTTTTACCCCGGCTTCCCACAGGCCTCCCATATGTGGAGCTCCTGGTGCGATGAACTGCCAAGAAACCCGCTGATGGCTGTACGTATCAGTCACCGAGTCCTTGACTGCGTCTAGGAAATCCCGGGAAAGCACAGACGCCGCACCAACGAACGTTTTACCGTTGTCTGAATGGATCCGCTGGGGACATCCACGTCGTGCGACGAACCGAGCAAAGGCCGCGAGAAACTTTTCGGTGGTGAGATCGGACGTGGCCTCCAGATGGATCGCCTTCGTGGAGAAGCACACGAATACGCACACATACCCTTTGGTAATCAGACACGCTCTCCCTGTAAAATTGCGTATCTCAAAAGGACCAGCATAGTCAACTCCTGTATGCGTGAACGGCCTGGAAAAGGAAGTCCGCTCCGCTGGAAGGTCTCCCATCATTTGGGCTTGCAACTTCCTTCGGTGGATAGTGCATACTTTGCAGGAGTTGACTACCCCTTCATAAGCCTCTGAACCCGTGGAATCCAATACTTGGATTGAATCAGGCGTACCATTAGTTGGTTGCCGCCGTGGAGAGTTATCCGGTGCGTGAACTGAGCCAGAAGCCGGGACAGCCGACAACTGTACGACAGAATAATTGGATGCTGTTCGTCATACTTGAGAGCTTCCGAACCCGCGACACGGCCGCATGCTCTTATGAGCCCATGTCGGTCTAGGAACGGGTTCAGGGTCAGGATAGAGCTTGACCTTGGTACTGGGCGCTTAGCACTTAGGCTGTGAAGTGCGAAGTGGACCTTCACTACCCGTTGCTCTAAGGTCGTACCGGAAGACCAGTCCACTTGTGCCGGCCATTGGTCTCTGGTTTTTCGCAGCCAATCTGGTCCAACCAGGTCCTGCAAGGGCATGCCTCTACTGGCTAAGTCTGCGGGGTTTTGTTCGGATGGAACATGAAACCATTTCTCGGCCTCGGTGGCTTGCGATATTCGAGTAACCCGGTTGGCAACGAAGGATGCCCAGTGGCACGCAGGCTTTCTGAGCCACGCCAGGACAATGGTAGAGTCAGTCCAGTAGAAACAGGTTGTGCTCGCCGTTGGCATGTTTGGCAGGATAGCCGTCGCCATTTCGGACAATAGTACCGCAGCGCACAACTCCAATCGGGGGAGCGATACAGTCTTCACGGGTGCGACTCGGGTTTTTGCGGTAAGCAGTCGCACCTCTACACGATGGTCAACCTCCACGCGCACGTAGATTGCGGCACCGTACGCCTTTTCGGAAGCATCGCAGAAACCATGATGCTCGATGGTCACCGATGGTTGGGAACCAATCCATCTGGGAATGCGGATCTGATTGAGCACGGAGTAGTTTTGCAGAAAGCTCTGCCAGCGCTGACACATCTCGCTAGGGAGATCATCGTCCCATTCCAAATCTTGCAGCCAGATTTCCTGCATGAAGATTTTGGAACGGACAATGAAGGGGGCCAGCCACCCCGCCGGATCGAACAACTTCGCAATCTGGGAAAGAACTGCTCGCTTGATATAGGAGGACTCAATCGCTAATTCGGGAGGGGCAAAGAAGAACTCGTCGGAGGTAGCTTTCCATCGAATCCCGAGGGTCTTGGCCGTGCTCTCGGCCTCAAGCTCAAGGAAGTCGCTGTGTAGGAGATGGTCATGCGGAATGCTGGTCAAAACGTCCTTATGGTTGGACGTCCACTTTCGTAGCGGAAAACCTGCAGAACTAAGCGCGGCCTGCAGCTCGCGGATGGCTCGCTGAGCCTCAGTGGTGGAATTTGCGCCTGCTAAGACATCGTCGACATACATGTAGGATCGGACGATATGGCTTGCTTTCGGGAATCGGGACTGGACGTCGTCTGCCAGCTGCTGCAGCACCCGGATGGCGAGGAAGGGAGCACAATTGACTCCAAAGGTGACAGTCTTTACCTCGTAATCGCGGATTTCTCCATTCGTGTTTCGGAATAGTATGCGCTGGAACGGAGTGTGCTTCGGATCTACCCAAATCTGACGATACATCTTAGTGATATCGGCATTGAACACGACACGGAAATACCGCCATTTCAGGATCTGCAGGGTTAAGTCCGACTGTAGGACTGGACCAGCATGCAGAAGATCATTAAGGCTCACGCTGGTGGTCGAAGGGCTGGACGCGTTGAATACAACGCGAACTTTGGTGGTCGTGCTTTCGGGCTTGAGTACAGCGTGGTGCGGAAGATAGTAATTAGCGGAATCGTGAGCCGGAGGAACCTCGTTCATATGGTCAAGTTCTAAGTAGTCTTTGATCACGGAATCGTACTGCTCCTTTAAAGGAAAGTCTCTCCTTAAACGATTTTCGTTTCTCAGAAACTGAGCCAGTGCGATCGACCTTGATTACCCCAGACCTCATCCGGGATGGTCGGGGTCGCGGAATGGTAACGTGACGACATACTTTCCACTTGACGCTTTCGACGGAAATTGCTTTCGCAGTAGGAATTAGATTCGCTTACCACTTTACTAGGTACATCCTCCACTTCCCAGAACCTCGTGAGAAGTCTATCTAATGGAGGCTCACATTCGGTGGAAACCCGTGTGGAAAACGACGAGATGTTGCCTTGACCAGTAGTGGACACTGGGCCGGTAAGCACCCAGCCGAAAATAGTCTCCTGCCCGAAGAGAGACCCACAGATGATGGGCTGTGCTCCGCTCAAAAGAATGGAAGGAAGGAGGTCAGCTCCAATCAGGACATCGATCTGGGAACTTTCGTAGAATGTAGGATCTGCCCATGGCAGGTTCGGCAAGTCTCGCATTGAATTCTGCGGGATCGGGTAGGACGGAAGGTTGCCTGCCAGTTCCGGCAAAACGTAGGCGGCTGCGTCGAGCTGCCAGCTCGGTCTTTTCGGGGAACGGATGCAAAAATCACAAAGTTTCTGGGACCGAGCGGACACTGTCTGATTAAGGCCCGAAATCTGTGCTTGGATAAGTCGGAATGGCAGCTTAATGATATTGAAGAGCCGCTCTGTAATGAACGTTGCCTCGGAACCCGGGTCAATAAGAGCGCGGGCTCGGAAATTCGTACCAAGGTGGCATATGTTAATGACCGCGGTGCCTAGAAGGACAGCCCGTTGGCCAGAGGCGAAGTAGTTTTGAACGCTGGGTTGCGGTTCAAAAGAGCTTGGATTCGAAACGGATGTGGAACGGGGTTCACTGGAACTTGGAATGCCCAGATGCAGCAGCGAGTGGTGTCGTTCCCCACAAGTGACACAATTGTGGGCGCTTTGGCATTCACGCATCTGATGGCCTCTTGCGAAGCAGTTGAGGCACAGCTGTTTCTGCTTAATGTAGCTGGAACGAGCATCATCGGTCATCTGGAGGAAGTGAGGGCATATCCGGATGGGGTGATTCTCCTTGGAGCAGAGATCACACGATCTCCTCTTTGGAACCACGGTAGTCCCGAACGAGTGAACCCTTCTTGGAACAGGGCTCCCCTGGGAACGGAACGGATTCGGATCGACCTTGGATACGTGCGTGGAAGGGTTGCCCTCGATGGCTTCCAGTGTCAGATACCTCTGACTGAGGAAGGAGTCAATCTCGTTCCACGACGGCATCTCCTTCTTTGTGGTGACGGAGTCTTCCCACAAAGCCCGGGTCAACTTAGGAAGCTTGGATGCGCAAATCGTCACCAGCAAGCTGTCCCAGTTCTCGGTGGAGACCTTGGAGTGTGCCAGGGCGGTCAATACCCCATGGATCGTCCCTTGGAGCTCCTACAAAGCACGACTCCACTCCGAGACGGCTGGGGACAGTGAGAGGAGAATGTTAATTTGGTTTGTCACCAGGAGCCGGTTATTCTCGTACCGGTCACGGAGGGCATTCCATGCCGTCTCGAACCCGTCGTTGGTCAGCGGGGACTTTGCAACGATGGCCTTCGGGTCGCCACTGATCTTGGATGTCAGATGGTACAGTTTCTCCACTGGAGACAGTCGTGGATTTTTTATGTTGATTGCTGTGAACAGATCCCGGAAGGTGGGCCAGCGGACGTAATCCCCAGTGAACACTTCAATGTCACATGGGGGCAATCGACAGCCGCCATGAGAGTCGGACGGTGCCGAAGGAGGACATGCTGGACTGGCAGCTTGGACAGTGAGGTCAGCCATGTATCGCTGCCATAGCACTCGCGATACATGGCTTGGACTTCCTTTTTTGCCTCTGTATCCTCGTCAACCATTGCTATGGAACAAGCCTCGAACTCAGCATCCACTTTCGCCCACATGCTCCGTAACTGGTCTCGGCGGATCAGAGAGATGGCGGGGTATGGGGTGCTGATACCCGGAGCGATGAATGGGGCTTCGAAAGTGGTCAGCCTGTCGATGGCTGTCTCGAACTTGGCCCGTGCGGAGCTGACGGAAGACTGGGCCATTTTGAGGGCGCGTTGAGAGCAGATAGGGCTGCTGTTAGTAGGTGCTGGCACCTTGAGCGTGACGGTGGATCTTGTGGGCTTGGGAGTACTTGGTGACTTGACCTTTTCGAACGCCGCAGTAGGTGTTCTCGGAGCGGAAGAACTCCTGGGCTTGTTAGCACCTGGAGCGGGCAGCGACAAAGGTTTCTTGCTGTCCTTTTCACCAGTGGGCATATTCGGGCGTCACACGCCGAGGAAAGAGAAATCGGATGCGTGAGTGTCGGACGGATGGACACGACCTTTGTATGGATACGGAGAGCGGATGCAACAAAAAACGCTTGGTATTTGTCGCAATGTGGATTTATTTTCACGTCGGAATTCGAGGCACGAGGTATCAAGGGAGAGGCGGTTGCAAGTGACACCCGAAAATAATATACCCTTGGAATGTAGGGTAGAGTGTCACTTGGCAAGTATTAGCCGAAAACGATATACCCGCGGAATACAGGGTAGCGCGTCACTTGGTGCTCCGTTATGCTCAAGAGCGGCACTGATAATATGCTCTCCCAACAAATACAACGCGAGCAGCGGTGGAGAAACGAAAACGAAACGAGGAGAAGGCACCGCTATTGCTGCTTGTATGTACGTATGGCTGAAAATGAGCGTACTGTACCGCGGCTTGGTCGAACGAACCGATTATGTATATTTATATATGTAAAGGAAAATGCAAGTACGTATATTTTCGATAATTCGGGGTGGACTGTAGGAATCTTTATATTTTAATTGGACTAGGAATGAACATGAAATGAAACACAGGATAGTGTATTTATTTGACTGGGATTGCGTTGCTTATATATGTATGTATATATGTGAATATATTTGCAAGTCACAGACGAAAACGATATACCCGTGGAATATAGGGTAGCGCGTCACTTGGCGCTCCGTTATGCTCAAAAGCGGCACCGCACATATACTGTCCCAACAAATACAACGCGAGCAGCGGTGGAGAGACGAAAGCGAAACGAGGAGAAGGCACCGCTATTGCTGCTTGTATGTACGTATGGTTGGGTATGAGCGTTATGTACCGCGGCTTGGCTAACGAACCGATTATGTATATATATATACATATATGTATGGGCTTGATTTATTATTTGTTTTTTTAAATAATTGGACTGCGCAATGGCAGAGGAGCCGGCATAGATCACGGACCACAGAAAACACAGACCCACGGAACGGAGGGTCGGAACGGAAGATCGGAGAACAGCCGGAATAGCCGATAATATGGCACCGAAAAAGGCAGGCGCGGAAAATACAAGTGTTACGGGATTCGGACCGGATCGGGTGCGAGATTCCAACGAAACCCAAAAAAAACACAATGCAGAGCGTCGATTCTTCTTCAGTTTAATATATTTTCACTCCCGTAGATTTTCTGTGTGCACGGGTATGATTGTAATTATATGGTTGTACATATGTAAGGAACCGAAACGAAAACGTAGCAAGAAAGCGGCTTATCGAAACGGGGGTGGAAGCGAGAGTGTTCGGGCTCGAGCTTGCAGACTAGTGGAGAAGGCGAAGCGTGGATCGTGAGCGCCGCCCACAGTGCTATTCACCAGTCTGCTGCTACCCTGAACATAATGCAGGGGTGCCCAAAGCCAGCATACGGAAGAGCAATCACCAACACTCGCAAAGAAAAACACTAATACCAAGAGGCGCCCGATTTTTTGTATTTCAATTTGTGCACTGGAAGAAAAATGTTTGCATACATTTTCACTTATGTGAAAAATAAGGTTTATCAAAAGATTAAATTTTGTATTCAAAATCAATTTTGTAGGATATATAATGCACTGCTATTCGCAACAATAGTTTTGAGCGAAAAAAAATGTACTCAAACATGCGCTATTAAACATTTTGCCGGCAGGTTGGACACAATAAAGGTTTTTTTCAGTGCAAGCTCGAAGATAAGGCAGAAGCAAAATGAGTAAGAAAACAACAAAAGCATCGAAATTGTTGTTGGTTAGTTTGCGTTCGCGAGCAACAACGACCCACACAAGCAAACAGAAACGGTTTCGGTTCCACGCATAGCATACACTCACATAATTTTTGCATGTGTTGGGTTTTTTATTCTTGGTGCCGTTCATGTGTACGTTCTGTGAGTTCCTATCCCAAGAGTAAAAACAAAAACAAAGCGAGCCCAAGAGCATAGGCCTGGGCACCCCTGACATAATGTATTTGTTTCCTCTCTCCTCAGCTGCTGCTAATGCTGGATCGAGACGCGAGGTGGAGGGCTTCATCGTCATGGTGTGTAATTGTTGTTTTTGTGTTTTATAATTGTGTTTATAATTATTTATTAATTCATTTTTTATTTAATTTCAGATGCTTCCAATGTTTATGCGTCGCGTTCTGGGAGGAGCATTATAGTCTTGTGAGAGGTAGGAGGATTATTTTTGTGCTTTTTATTTGTGTTTTTTATTTCTTTATTTTTTTTTTTGCGTTTTTATTTGTATAATTAAATGCATTTGTTATTTGTGTATTTTATTATTTGTTTTTATTATAATTGAGTTTACAATTATTTAATTGTTATTATTATGTTTTATAATTGTGTTTTCATTTAATTATGAATTGCATTAATTTGATTTTTATATTTTTTATTTGTGTATATTATTTGTTTCGTTGTTTCTCGTCTGTTTGTTTTGAATTGTTTGAAGTCTAGTGTAAGTTAGTTTAAGGCAAGGCGGGAGCGCAATAAAAGCTTACTCTCTCGCTCTTGGCGAATTCGCCCCGCTTTGCCAACGTAGGTTAGTTAGGCTAGAGATAAATTTGAATTATATATTCGTTGAAATTGATTTTGATAGAGCGCACGCATTGTCTTGTGCTGGAAAAATTGCACCTCGCTTTCAATTCTTGGCACAGACGTATGATATAGTAGAGCTTGAATTGCATGCATTTAGACTATAATATTCTTGCAAATATATACACATATAACACCAACAATATACGCACATACATATTTATTGACATACATTATACATATATCATAACCTATGTGAACCGCTAGTTGGATGCAACCGTTATTTATTGTTTACAGCAATCACTGTCGCCCTCCCCCCCACCCCTTTCCTCTTTTTCGTTGTTTGAATCTCGCCAAAAGGTTGGTTCGTTAACCCAAGCCGCGGCGTATAACACTTAAATATATCTATACATACATACATACAAGCAGCAGCATCGGTGCACTCTCTCGTTTTCGCTTTCGCCTTTCTACCGTTGCTTGCGTTGTATTTGTTGGGAGAATATTTTTTGTTTGCCGCGCTTGATCTTAACGGAACGCCAAGTGACGCGCTACCCTGTTTTTCGAGGGTATATTGTTTTTGGGTGTTACTTACCAGTGACGCGCTACGCTGCTTTTCGAGGGTATATGGTTTTCGGCTGTCACTTGCAACCATATTATATATTGATACCTCGTGCCTCGCAGTTCAATTATTATTTGTTTTCGATTGCCGTTCTTGCTTTGAACATTTATTTATTTGTTTGTTTTCTTTGTTTGAGCATATTATAAATATAAACGAGGGGGAACGTTATGAGCCGCGTCTGCGCCGCGGCTCTACTTTATACCCGGTACTCAGTCAGTATATATGTATGTGAGCTTACGATATATGTAATTTATTACATGTTCGCAAAAGGGAAAAATTGAATTTTAGCCAAAAAAAAACAATTTAAGTCGAACCTTTTCGGAGATTTTGATCTATTAGATGTTTCCATATTGGTTAACATAAATTTTTTACATCTGCCATTTCTACATGTTTTTATCTACTTCCTACATATACATACACGGCTGTGTGCGAGAGAGAGAGGGAATCAGTCTGCGCTTGGAAGGCCACTGAAATTTCATTTGTTCCTTCTGACTATATTTATGATCCGATCTGATCCAAATTCAATACTCTGATAGATATAGTAATTTTCTATGATTCTGCGTTTTTGGTTTTCCCGTATCTTCAAAATTGTAGATTTTCATCTTTTGTGGGGGCGGAAGGGGGCGTGGCCAAATTTTAAAACAAACTCGTCTCGGTTTGATATCACAGGAGCTTGGATAGAAAGTTTGGTGGTTCTAGCTCTTATAGTCTCTGAGAACTAGGCGTCAAAAAATTCGATCAGGCATAGCGCCTACCCCTGTGTGTGAGAGAGAGCGAGAGGGAACGATGCATTTCGAAATTGTTTTCTTCATTGTGGCTATATTTATGAGTCCATCTGATCCAGATTCAACACTCTGATAGATATTGTCATTCTCTACGATTCTGCGTTTTTAGTTTTCTCGTATCTTTAAAATTGTGCATGCCACAGATTTTCGTCCTTGGAGTGGGCGGAAGGGGGCGGGGCGAAATTTTGAAATACACTTGTAACAGTGCGATAGGACAGGAGTCTGGATACAAAATAGTGTTCCTCTAGCTTTTATGGTCTTTGAGCTATAGGCGCTAATGAAGACGGACGGACGGACAGACGGACAGACGGACGGACAGACAGACATAGCTATATCGACTCGGCTATTGATGCTGATCAAGAATATATATACTTTATGGGGTCGGAAACGCTTCCTTCTGGGTGTTACATTAATTTTTTGCACAAATCTAATATACCCCTTTACTCTTCGAGTACCGGGTATAAAAATATGGCAGAAGACAATAAGTCAGTTCTTAAAAACTTGAAATCTAAGCTCCAAAGTCAAGTTAAAAGCATTCGCCGCTTAGAAGTACGATTAGATGAAGGTTCGAATCCTATACAATTGACAGAGCTACAATGTAGGCTCGATTCCTTGAATGAGTCAATCCAAAAGGCTAAACAATTACAAGAAAAAATAGAAGAAATAGATGGCGACGATGAATTCGCAGCCGAGTTGGAAGAGTTATCTATCGTAACTAAGGCAAAGATAATGTCGCTTATCTGCGCCTTTGATGTATCAAGCGATACGACGCTAACAATACCAGCATGTGGTGCCCCAACTCGTGCTCGACTTCCGAAATTGGCATTACCAAAATTTAGTGGTAAACATTCGAATTTTAAAAATTTCATCAGCCTTTTTGAGACTCTAGTTCATAGCGACGCAAGTATACCGGTGATCGAGAAATATAATCACTTGATCTCGTGCCTCTCGGATGAAGCATTAGGAACAATTAAGGCGTTCCAAGTCACCGAAGCCAACTATGAAAAGACCATGGATAGCCTCAAACGAGTATATGATAACGAGTATCTGATTTTTACAAACAATATTTCCACATTGTTTAATCTGCCAAAAATCTCGCAGCAGTCCGCATCGTCCCTCAGGAACCTCATCGATACTGTTTCATCGATTTATGGTTCATTACTGTCGATAGAAGACGATACCAAAATCTCGAATGCAATGCTCATTCATCTCGTTTTGAACAGAGTCGACCCAGTGACTAAACAAAAGTGGGATGAACAACTGACTTACAAAAAGTTGCCGCTTTGGTCCGACCTTGAGAAAGTTTTGAATCGTCGATACCAGTATTTGTCTGCTGAAGAGTCGACGAAGCCAAAGCCGGACAAGGTTGTACCAATCAAGCAGCATAATCGTAGCTCATTTGCTTGTTCTTCTCACTCCACCAACAGAGTTCAGCGAACTTGCAGCTATTACAATTCGGACGACCATGTAGTGTCGAAATGCACTCCATTTTTGCGACTCTCGGTCATGCAAAGGTTCGAGTTCGCTAAATCTGCACCCTTATGCGTTAATTGTCTGCAAAAAGGCCACGCTGTTGTAAGATGCAAGGCCAATAAATGTCGAGTGTGCGGCCGCTCACATCACACCTTATTGCATCGATACTCAGTGTCTGCTAATAGTCTCGCGTTGCCACCACCCCAAGAGAGTGCCTCTCCTCCTTCAAACCAGCATCAACCTTCCACGTCCCATGCTCTGCATGCGACATCGTTGGATAGGGTACTTCTGGCTACGTCGATCGTAAGTGTCCGAACGAAGAGCGGTGACCACATTCTGGCCAGAGCTCTTCTGGACTCTGGATCTCAAACAAATTTCATAACAGAGGACTTTGCTCACCGCTTACAGATCCGTAAAGAGGAGTCATGTATTAGCTTGCTTGGTATTGGTGAATCCAATTCTCAAGTAAAAGATAAAATACATACGGTGGTGAAGTCGCGATTAAATGGTAGTGAGTTCTCCTTCGATTTTTGGATTTTGAAATCGATTTCAGGTTATCATCCTGACCAGTCAGTGAATGTGAGTGACTGGAGAATCCCAAAGAACCTACCTCTAGCAGACCCATATTTCAACAAGCCACAAAGAATAGATATGCTGATAGGAGCAGAATCATTTTTTGAACTATTAGCTGTTGGTCAAATTAAACAAGGTCCGGACTATCCAACTCTTCAGAAGACCCTTCTTGGCTGGGTTGTTTCGGGAAGATATGTTCGCAAAAGTTCTGTTCCCCAAATTACAAATAGTTTGAGTTGCAGTGAAGAGTTGCTAGTGTCTATCGATAGGACCTTGCAAAAGAAAGTTGCTACGCCTGAGCACAAGTTATTTGAAGATCACTATGGGAAGACGACTCAGGTATTGCCATCAGGTCGGTTTGAAGTAAGGCTGCCGTTTAAATCAGATCCAATCTGTTTAGGCAACTCCTTTGAGGTTGCTAAACGGCGGTTTTTGTCGCTTGAAAGAAGATTGCATCGTGACCCTGAGTTGAAGAAAATGTACTTGGAATTTATGGAAGAGTACCTCTCCTTAGGCCATATGTCTCCTACCGACAATACGATACCTTTAACTCCACACTATGTAATTCCACATCAGTGTGTTCTAAGGCCCCAAAGTACGTCTACCAAGCTTCGCGTCGTTTTCGATGCGTCGTCCAAGACGTCCTCTCAGGTGGCCTTGAATGATATTCTGATGGTCGGACCTACCATTCAAGAGGAGCTATACTCGACACTGCTGCGCTTCCGTCTGCACAGGTTTGCCCTGACTGCCGATGTTCAAGAGATGTATCGCCAAGTAATGGTGAATGAAGCTGATAGGCAGTTTCAACTCATAGTGTGGAGAAGAGACCCATCTGAATCCTTGAGATTGTACAAGCTTAACACCGTAACTTATGGGACTGGACCAGCCCCATTTTTGGCTATCCGGTGTTTAAAAAGGTTGAGTGAGTCTGCAAACCTCTCATTCCCTAAAGCTGCTGACGTTATCGGGTCCGACTTTTACGTCGATGACATGTTGACTGGTGCTGCATGCGTAAAGGCGCTAAGGGCAATTAAGTCCGAAGTGTCTCAGGTTCTTCAGACTGCAGGTATCTGCAGGCAAGATCTTATTGCAGGAACTTTGGCTTAACAAATTAGATTGGGACGAGTCAATTCCGCTGCATTTAGAAACAGCATGGAATATGTTGAAAAACACATTGTCTCACTTGGAAGAGATATCCATACCTCGGTTCGTGTTTACCGATCCGATGTCACCAGTGCAAATACATGCCTTTTCTGACGCCTCCATGAGAGCTTATGGAGCGTGCGTAGCAAAACTGCAGAAGGTTTTAAAATATCGTTATTGACTTCCAAGTCCAAAGTAGCGCCGCTCAAGACCAAAACTTTTTCGGCTTTTTCGGCCGCTCTGACTCCACATTTACGAAATTAAAATTGTCTCCGTTTTTAGTTTAATGTTTTGTTTATTATGTTTAAAGGGTTTGTTTATTATATATTTTAGGGCGTGCCCGTGGGTTCGAGGTTGGTTTGACGGGTTTATAAACGAAAGCTATAACGGCCCTATGGCCGTTATGACGAGGTGTGTGATACGCGATGCTGCGTTCGACGACGATTTTAACAGAGTGGGGGTGGGTTTCGCTAAGCACTGCAATTTAAGCAGTACGAGCGATATATATGAATGTGTGTGTGCGTGTGCACCGAGAGCGTGAAAGTATATGAGCGTGGATAAAGAGATAAACAATTGATTCTCTTAAGAGCTACTGAAGGCTGCTGCTCCGAACATACTCCCCCCGTTGAAAGACCAGGGCTTTTAACAGGATCCTTAAACGGGAACGACGCAGCTTGTAGACAGCTCGACGATTGGTTTCCGATTGTGTTCGCAGGTTCTCGTCTTTGATGCAGACGACGTCGTTGATCTGGATCGAGGGTTGTGATGTGCGCAATTTGGCACTCCTCACTCCAACGCTTCCAAAAGATCTGCTGGGCACAGGTGACTCGTTGCCAGCGATTAAGACGATTGAAGTTTAGACCCGTAACGTCTGGCTCGGGAAACTCCATCAGCGGAAGACCAATTAGAAAATGTCCTGGTGTAAGGACGCCAGGGTTTTCTGAAATTGAGATAAGAGGACGAGATTGATTATAGCCTGGCATTTGCAGACCAATGTCCGCAGCTCGCCGAATGCAAAGAGCGACGATCCCACGGAGCGATACAAATGTTGTTTGGCCAGGGCTGCCTCCCACAAGCCCCTGAAATGAGGCGAGCGGGGTTGTATAAATCTCCAATCGAAGCCGTTGTTCATGCAGATGAAGACGCTGATGTAGCATTTGATAGGCGCTCGATTGCGCCCATCTGGCCTGTAGTAGAAGGAACGGCAGTAGTCGATTCCAGTGATGCTGCTGGGGGACTCCACGCAGCTTCCTTTGCGCCGAGCAAGGTACTCAGGATACAGGTGGGCCCGTTGAACAATGTGTCTTAACAGATGTGATTCTTTGCGAAGGGCCTTAGATGAGATATCAGGTGACTTCATCCTACTGATGAACTTCTGAACGTAGCCAACGAGGCGCATCATGACTCCGAATGAGTTGATGTGCGTAAACGAAAGCGAGATGTTGTCCACGTAGAAGTCCTGTAGAATGGTTTCCAACCGATATGGATCTAGGGAAGACATATGGCTAGGTGATGTTTAGCGCGAATAGCTAAAACGATGCAGGCTGAATCCGATGGGTGATGCTGTTTGATTTGACTACTTCCCAAACTTGACGAACCAAGTCATCGAGCCGAGTGCTGTGATTGGTGCGAAGCTTGGGTTTCGATAAACGACGAGAGAGTGGGGCCGAGTGCCCGCCACTAGATAGATTCCATCCGAATTGACCACTTCCCAAAATCGATGAACCAATTCATCAAGCCGAGTGCTGTGATTGGCGTCATCCAAAGATTGGGATGCGATGAGCGACGAGAGAGTGGCGGCAGAATGCCCGCCACTAGACAGAATCCATCCGACGATTATGATGCGATCAACGACGAGAGAGTGCGGGCCGAGTGCCCGCCACTAGACAGAATCCATTCACGATTGTGTTGAGATCAACGACGAGAGAGTGGAGGCCGAGTGCCTGCCACCAGACAGAGTCCATCCGAAGTGACCACTTCCCAAAATCGATGAGCCAAATCATTGAGCCGAATGCTGTGATTGGTGTCATCCAAAGATTGGGATGCGATGATCGACGACAGAGTGGGGGCCGAATGCCCGCCACTATACAGAATCCATCCGAAGTGATGCGATCAACGACGAGAGAGTGGGGGGCCGAGTGCCCGCCACTGGACGGAATCCATCCACGATTGTGTTGAGATCAACGACGAGAGAGTGGAGGCCGAGTGCCTGCCACTAGACAGAATCCATCCGAAGTGACCACTTCCCAAAATCGATGAACCAAGTCATCGAGCCCATTGCTGTGATTGGTTTCATCCAAAGATTGGGATGCGACGAGCGATGAGAGAGTGGGAGCCGAATGCCCGCCACTACAGACTCATCTGATTTGTGTTTTTTGCAGCAGAGGTAATCCAGGCGCCAGCTGAATTTATCCCACACACAGCAGCTCCAATAGAGGTCCAGCTCCGATGAGCAGATCAATCCGCTGCGGCTGGTGAAATGACTGGTCAGCAAGCCGGATATGCGATGGTATACGTCAATTAGCTGCGCTAATCGACGAACGAGGTTGATGATCCGTAATCTTCTGGGCAACGAACGGCAGTGATGCTAGTGGTGAACTCTGAAATCCTCGATTTCAGAACGAGATCCACCGAGATACCTTCAGGTGAGAAGCTAGCATCTCCTATGCCAGAGACTGCGGTGAGCGATTTGGTTTTTGCGACGTTGTAGCTGATTAGCTAGACGAGTAGTGCGTGACATGGCACGAAAGTTCCCGCGATGGTTTTGACGAGAACGACGACAATGGCTGATAATACAGCATCAGGCGGACTTTTGGATGAGAGAGGTTGTGGCAAGGAGAGCGACAATGAGGGTGACAATGGCGATCTGAATTGGTTGTAGTGGTGAGGCTTCACTTGGAGAAGCGGGTTGGACGGTTTCTGCTCGACGAACGAAATACAACAGGGGTAAGGTGTTTCTTAGCGCATGTAACGCGCGAAGATGTGAGGTAGCAGCGTCCAGAAACGCCCGGAACTTGCCAACCAACGAGTCGCCATGCTTCAATCCAAGTATCGCTCTGATGTGTATCTGTTGAATGAGACATTTATAAGCAATCGGTTTTTTGTAAATTTGCATAGTGTTGTTGTAGTTAGCCTCGGTCATCTCCAACGAACTGATGGTGTCCAACTAGAAGTTTGATTCCAATTTGTCCACCAGCTCCAGAAGTAGTTTCAGGTTGTATTATTCCAAGCTGCGTAGCTTTTTGTTATCCAATTGGGCAACGAGCCCCTGAAGTCAGTCGAAGATGGTCTTTATCTTGAGGCTCAAGAATTTAATCCAGCTAGTAGCTGGATCAGCACTAGCCAACACTTCATCAATAGGAGCGCCACTTGAGGGTGTGTCATCCGAGGCGGAGCGGATATTTATATTGTCAACACTCATTTTTAGCTGCGTTTAGCTTTTAATGTTTTTTCCGCTAAACTTTTTCCAAGCCGGTTGCGCAGATCTAACGATGCGAACGTTATTGATCTGGAATGCGGCGAATTCAGGCAGAGAGATGCACCGAAATGTGAAATCGACGGCGACAAAATGTATGTGTGTGCATATGCACTGCACCGGCACAGAGATCATAAGCGACGACCGAGAATGCCGCGACGCAACGAAAGCGAATACGAGCAATGTATATGTGTGTGTGTGCACTGCGCCGGCACAGATGGCACAAGCGACGACCGATAATGCAGCGAAGCAACGAAAGCGAACAATGTGTATGTTTGTATGTGCCCTGCACCGGCACAGAGGGCACATGCGACGACCGAAAACCAACAGTTATGCACAAGAGAACGATTTCGAATTCGAAAGAGAGTTCTTGGTATGCAGCCGCTCACGAGCGCGGGCTGAAGCAGACGACGAAAAAGAACGACGAAATCTAACGGATTTCGCTTAGCACTCTATGCAGCCGGTCTCGACAGTGCGTTGCGCAGGCTGAAGCAGACGACGAAAGAGAACACGAAAACGAATAGCGGCCCGCTAGAAACGCTAGAAATTGCCGAGCTTTTTCGGCCGCTCTGACTCCACATTTACGAAATTAAAATTGTCTCCGTTTTTAGTTTAATGTTTTGTTTATTATGTTTAAAGGGTTTGTATATTATATATTTTAGGGCGTGCCTGTGGGTTCGAGGTGGGTTTGACGGGTTTATAAACGAAAGTTATAACGGCCCTTTGGCCGTTATGACGAGGTGTGTGATACGCGATGCTGCGTTCGACGACGATTTTAACAGAGTGGGGGTGGGTTTCGCTAAGCACTGCAATTTAAGCAGTACGAGCGATATATATGAATGTGTGTGTGCGTGTGCACCGAGAGCGTGAAAGTATATGAGCGTGGATAAAGAGATAAACAATTGATTCTCTTAAGAGCTACTGAAGGCTGCTGCTCCGAACAGCTTGAGTTTTGTGCCGCTCACCTTCTCGCAGATCTCTGTCACAGAATCAAGCCTCTATTAAAGTTCCCTATCGAACGAACTGTTTATTGGTCGGATTCAGAAGTAACTCTTCATTGGATTCGATCTCATCCATCCTCGTTGTCGACGTTCGTTTCAAATAGAGTGGCTGAAATTCAAGAGTGGTCAGATGAAGCTACGTGGCGGCATGTACCCACGAAACAGAACCCAGCAGATATTGTCTCAAGAGGTTGTGACGTCAACGAAATCGTCCAGTCAATCTGGTTCGAAGGACCGTTATTTTTGAAGGATGACGAAGAAAACTGGCCCAAAAACTCTCATTTCGAGCTTCCAGAAGACGCTCAGCTGGAGAAGAGGAAGGCTGCGGTCGGACTGACCGCCGCTGTGCAAAGTTCAGAGCTGGGAGATGTCATCGAGGGCTTTTCGTCACACCTCAAGTTGCTTAGAGTGTTTGCATATATGTTCCGCTTCATAAGAAAATGCAAGACCCAACTATAAAGTTTGGAAAAATTGTTTCACCGACCGAATATAATGAAGCTTTCCATAAAATTGTTGAGATTATACAACATCACGAGTATAAAGAAGAAATCAAAAAGGTTCGGAAAGGATCTAGAGTTGGTCCTAGTCTTCAGCGGTTGAACCCATTCATCCATGAAGACACAGGTACTTGGTGTACTTTTTCGTTGTAGCGAGTAGGGGGGCGACTAGCTAAAGCTCCTGTATCATATGATGCCAAGTTTCCTTTGCTTTTGACAAAGCGCTCCCAATTTGTGCGGAGCTACGTGCGTCATCTGCACCATGCGAATTTTCATGTCGGCCCACGAGCACTGGTGACCATCCTCCGACAGAGTGTTTGGATAGTGAACGCTCAGGAGGTCTGCAGTCAGACAGTCCGATCATGTATGCGCTGCTTTAAATGCAAGCCTCGATTGCTGACTCAACTTATGGGGAATTTACCCGCAGATCGACTCCGTGCTCTCCGCCCATTTGCAATTTGCGGCGTGGATTTTTGTGGACCAGTATATACGACATTGAAAATTCGAGGAAGGCCCCCATACAAGTCATACATCGCGCTTTTTGTTTGTTTTGCGTCCAAAGCGGTTCACCTAGAAGTTGTATCAGATCTGTCCACTGACTCTTTTTTATTGTCGTGCACTGCGACAACGCGACGAACTTCGTCGGAGCCAGCCGCCACCACAGCGCTCTACGGATGAGAATAGAGGAGCAGGGGGACGCAGTTCGCGAATTCGCATCAAAAAGCGGATGCGAATTTGCGTTCATACCGCCACGAGCGCCTCACATGGGAGGCCTTTGGGAGGCAGGTGTAAAAACTGCAAAGAGCCTACTCCTACGGGCGGTAGGCAGCGCGCTCCTTAACGCCGAAGAGCTCGCCACAGTCCTCATCGGGATCGAAGCGGCAATGAACTCCAGGCCGCTGGGAGCTCTCAGCCAGGACCCAAGCGACGGCAAGGCACTAACGCCCGGGCACCTGCTGATAGGCGGGACGCTCATCGCCCCCCCAGCACTGCGGACTCCGAACCAGGAGAGTCTCAGCTGCTTGCGGCGATGGCGGCAATGGCACCAGCAGCAACCCAACCCAGAGGAAGGAGACCTCGTCCTCGTAGCCGAGGAGAATCTTCCGCCGCAGGAGTGGCTCGTCGGGAGGATCTTCGCCACGCACGCAGGGGAGGACGGCATGGTCAGGGTCGTTGACCTAAGGAGGAGTGACAGAGCAGAGTTCCGGCGGGCCATCCACAATTTGGCGCCGCTGCCATTGGCTTGAAGTCCTGCAGGCCTTCAACGGGGCCGGTGTTTCGTCGTTTCTCGTCTGTTTGTTTTGAATTGTTTGAAGTCTAGTGTAAGTTAGTTTAGGGCAAGGCGGGAGCGCAATAAAAGCTTACTCTCTCGCTCTTGGCGAATTCGCCCCGCTTTGCCAACGTAGGTTAGTTAGGCTAGAGATAAATTTGAATTATATATTCGTTGAAATTGATTTTGATCGAGCGCACGCATTATTCCTCTCGTCCCGCCTCTTAATAAAATTACAGCCACCCAAAGTTTTTTTCGGTTTGGTATTTAGAAAAACTATTCTAAATTTTCACCTCGATAAATGTATTTGTTACCTTTCTCTGTCAGCTGCTGCTGCTAATGCTGGATCGAGGCGCAAGGTGGATATTGATTGTATTGGCATTGGTAATTTTAGTAATTAGCGCCGTTAAGACTGGCAAAGCTGGACAGCCCGCTTGAAATCTGTTGGCGCCATACGTTGGCAATCTCCTCAAACGGGTCAATGTCCGCCCATTGGTCATCATTATCCCCTTCACTAATCTCTACCTCATCCTCATGATCGCTCTCGATGTCCATATTATTCATTACTAACGGCTCAGTGGCTGGTGCCACCGGGGCCGCCGGGGCCGCCGGAGCAGTCGGCGTTGGTACCTCTGTGGTTCTCAATGTGAGCATTAATGTTTTAATATTTGTGGCAATTTCCTCCATCTTTCTCTCTAATGCCTCTATTCTTTTGCTGGTAGCTAATTGCAGCTGGTGGTGTTGATGGTGTTGTTGCTGACGATTAGTTTGTATTTGTTGCTGTAGCTGCCGACTGATGAGTTGACGCTGGTCAGCTGGGAGGGGTGTGTGATTGTAGTTATGATTGACAGGGATATTGGCAGGGGAATTGGCAAGGGCAGTGGTATTTGTGGAGGGATTGGTATTTGAGTTGTATTAGGCAAGCTCTGGTTCTCGCTGTGGCCTGCGTTGTTGTTGGTGTTGGGTGCATCCCGTAGTGATTGCAGCAGGGATTGAGGCCACCTGTGTAGCCGCCATCGCTGCCGCAGCCGCCGCTGCCCGAGCCGCTGTAGAGGTGGTTGGTTTTTCGCTGTAGATGGCTGTTCCCTCTGCCGGCGTCGCTGGAACAGGCGCTGCCGCTGCTGCTGCCGCCGTCGCTGTCGCCGTTGTGTTCGATCGAACCATGTTCGAGCTCGAACACGTTCGGGTCTGGCGCTGCCGATGCTGGTGTATGTGTGTGCAAGTGGGAGGAGGAATGGTGGCTTGGCTTGATTCTGGCTCGGGTGTTGGTATTGGTGTTGGGGGCTCGCCCGGTTGACGACCGACGCCGCCTTTGGCGCCCTTTGGCGCGTCTAAATGCCGCTGCAGTGCCGCCATCGCTGATTGCCCTGGCGTCGTTGATGCAGCTTTTGTTGCTGCAGCTGCTGCTGCTGCTTGTGTATTTGCTGTCTTACCCTTGGTTGCTGGTGTTGGTGCTGTTGGTAATGCCGCCTCGCCCTCTCCTCTGTATTGGCGTCCATGTATCTCCTCCTCCGATGCCATGACCAGATCCGACATACGGAACGACTCCAATCCCATCGGACTGGTGCCGGGCGTATCGGTGATGGTAATTGTGGTGTCCACAGCAGCAGGAGTAGGGGAAGAGAGCGGAGAGACTCTCGGCGATGTCAAAGGCGATGGCGTCGTCGCCAATAAGCGTCCGCCATCAGAGTGGCGTCGCTTTTGCTGTTGTTGCTGTTGGCTCTGGAGCCGGTGGCTCTGGCGCTGCTGGTGTTGCTCAGCAGAGTAGGCGGCCGCTGCCTCGGCCGCCTCAATCTCGCTGGAGGAGTTTGGTTTGTGGTTAAACAATCCCGCGGGTCTGATGCTGCTGCTGCTGCGGCTGCCTGGCATTACTTCGCGGGATGAGTGGGGGGGACATCGAGGGCCGGGCTTAGCCTACCCGGATTCGAAGGTAGAATTTAACAGAAAAACAATAATATTAAATAACTACACGACTACACGAACTACACGACTGAGACGGTGACGCAGGCGCAGACGCGACGAAAAATGGTGGACGATTGTATGGTTGTATTGGTTATGTCCGTGTCCGTGTCGTTGTCTGTTTATCTCATACGCACTGCTGTCGCGGGCAGAGCAAACGAACCGTACGCTTCGGCAATCAAGACTGTATTGTGAGAGAATTGGGGAGAGAAAATTAATTGTGCCCTTGCTTATTGGGCCCGCCGAGGAACCATGGTCCGATCTCACTGTATTAGATAAAAGTCTTCTTCTGATTTTTTATTTAATTCATTTAATGAGCAGAGCAGCCGTTGTTACCGCTCTGCGCTCAAAGGAGTTTCTCCCTTTTACAAATTCACTTAGAAACTAAAGAGGTATATGTCTCGTAGCTGCGCTGCCAACAGCGGCAGCGGAGAGACGGTTATGTATTCTTAAGTATATAGCTATGCTCACTTAGGCTGGAGCGCGGAGCGTATATGCACATGCATGAGGTCCGCTCGTGTTACGTTTATGCTGACCATGCACTTTCTGTGTGCGGTCAAGGCATAGCGATCGGCATGTGTTTCGGCCACTAAGGTTTATGACCGAGACCATGAATTACGTAAACACTGCGACAAAATGTTACAGTGTGTGCTCGATACATATATGTGCATACTACATCACACACTCACTCAAACCTTCGACCCACTCAAACTCTCTTGCGAGAGTCCGAATGAGTGAAAGGCCCGCGTGAGATCGGGCCCTCCATCTACTATTTGATTCCCCATGTTGTATACAAATCCTGGGCTACTTTGTGTACCCAGCGCCAGGTCCCCTTCTCACGGATCTACATTTTGGGAGATCCAGCAGTGCGTGTGTGTCGGCGGTGCTGTTTGAGATTGGTGACAGTGCGTGCACGAAGTCTGTGCCCGCACCAGGTGCGACCCAGCAGCAAGCACACCCAAGCACACCCATTCACCATTGTCCCCCCCACACCCTACGCCGTAATAGCCCTTCCTCTCTAGGTCTTCGAAGCTTAGCAAGACCCGAATTGGAAGGTGGGCAGACACCAGGGTGCTCCGTGAGGCATTGAACCCACACATAACCTCCAAGCAAGTGCCACCTATCCCTGCACCGAAGCACATCCATCTGATCGGACACTGCAGTCTTGTCAAAACTATAGGCAAGACCCGATTTGGAATACGGGTGGACACTAGGGTGCCGCGTCAACCATTGACCGACATAACCTCAGTGCACGTGCCGCCTCACATGCCGCCAATCGTGCCGCCTCCCGTGTCGTCTCCCGTGCCGACTTCCGTGCCACCTATCCCTGCACCGAATCATATATATCGGATTAGCGACAGCAGTCTTGTCAGTATTACTGGCAAGATCCGATTTGGAAAATGAGATCCTAGTGTGCCACCAGGACTAACATAACCTTGAAACACGTGTCGCCACATGTGCCGTCTCTCTCTTCCGGCATCTAAGCATATAACCTGGATTTACAATCAAGGCTACAGCAGTCTTGATCTCTAAGCGTATCGACAGGAACTTAAATTGAAATAAATTAAACATGAATTAGCCATATACTTATTCCTATATATTATTCCTAAACTCTCTTATTGTTTTGCACTTGTTCTGCTGACACCGATGGAACTTTGAGACAATGAGGTCGTAAGTACGGCATAGCCGCAAATGTTAATGTGTAAGGAAATGCAGCACTGAAATATAGCGCAAAACCATTAGCGTAAAATTCCCTTTTTATACCCGGTACTCGAAGAGTAAAGGCGTATATTAGATTTCTGCAAAAAATGGATTTGTGTAACACCCAGAAGGAAGCGTTTCCGACATAAAGTATATATATTCTTGATCAGCATCAATAGCCGAGTCGCTATAGCTATGTCTGTCTGTCCGTCCGTCCGTCCGTCTGTCCGTCTTCATTAGCGCCTATAGCTCAAAGACTATAAGAGCTAGAGCAACCAAACTTTCCATCCATCCTGTGATATCACTTCAGTACAAGTGTATTTCAAAATTTTGCCACGCCCCCTTCCGCCCCCACAAAGGACGAAAATCCACAATTTTTAAGATACGAGAACACCAAAAACGCAGAATCATAGAGAATGATCATATCTATCAGAGTATTGAATCTGGATCAGATCGGATCATAAATATAGTCAGAAGGAACAAATGAAATTTCAGTGGCCTTCCAAGCGCAGACTCATTCCCTCTCTCTCTCGCACACAGCCGTGTATCAAAATCTCCGAAAAGGTTCGACTTAATTACTTTTTTGGCTAAAATTAAATTTGTCCCTTTTGCGAACATATAATAATAAATTACAACAAGCGCACATACATATATACTGACTGAGTACCGGGTATAAAGTAGAGCCGCGGCGGTAGACGCGGCTCACAACGTTCCCCCTCGCTTTTGGTTAACTTTTCGATGCTTGCTTCCCACTCTATTATGGGCAATAACGACCTTATTAAAATCATTATGTCTTAGAACTTGACACCTGTAACTTGAACTTGTATATATAAAAAAACTATTATCGTAAATTTGCCTATTATTAACTATCTGATTTAATCGATGTATTATCTACCTACTTTTGTTATCCACGGAAATTTCTTTTGAAATTTAATTCTTTTCTTTTGAATTTAATATAAGATCAACATGAGATAATTTCTTCTGTCTTGAGGGCTCCTTAAGCACCTCGCGCCGCAGTAACGTTTTGGGTAGGCTCGATGGAGTCCCACAGGTAGGGCGGGTATAGAAGGAGAAACCTAACATCTTGGTTCTCCAACAACATGGAGTATAGCGTATCTCAGTCCGTTCCTGTTTTGTCTGGTCATTCCCGTTTCTCTGTCTACGATTTTATTATTCTAACGCCGTTGTCGAGGCAGCACTGAATCCACGCTAGGCCGTCCATACAGTAAGACAGATTTTTACGGGTCAGCGTTTACGCTGGCGTAAGTCAACTGGAACTCGGAGTCCGTAGGCAGGAGGACAACCTTCGCGATTGGTCTCTTGATAAGGCCGCGGACCATGAGGAGGTCTATCACGCGGACCTTATCATCGGAGCCGGTACGTTTTTTGCACCCTACCGAGCCGCCATTCATGCGATGGGATGTTATCCTCCTTGATAGCAACGAGATCTCCAATTTCTAGGTCGTTGGATGCTGCCATTTGTTATGCTTATGTAGCTCTCGCAGGTACTCTGTCCTCCAGCGTGAGCAAAACTGTTGGTTCAAAGCCTTGAGATGCTTCAACTGGTTTAGAATGGATGAGGCACTCTACTTGATCTCTGGCTCCGCCACGGAAAGTAACGGGGCGCCGACTAGGAAGTGTCCCGGGCTTAGAGCCAGCGAGTCAATTGGATCCTCGGACATAGTGGAGATAGGGCGCCAGTTAAGGCAGGACTCGATCTTGGCTTCCAAGTCGATAGCCTTCATGGTGAAACACACGACCACGCACACATAACCTTTAGTTATTCGACAAGCGCGCCCGATGAAGCTCTTCACGTCGAAGGGACCGGCGAAGTCGACGCCGGTGTACGTGAACGGTCTACAGAAGGTTACTCGTGTGGAATGAAAGTCGCCTATTAGTCGAGTCTGGAGTCGTTTTCGTTGGAGATTGGGAAGATCTTCCAAAGAACTTTGTGAAATCGTGTAGGAGGGCAGATTTCCTGCCAAATTTGGAAGTACGGAATAGGAAGTTTCAATTTTAACTCTTGGATTAATTGGCGTGCCAATATGGAAATGGCATAACCGTTGAGGATGGGCTGCAATGGCTCCATTGAGCCCAGAAACTTGAGCGTCAACCGACTGGTACTGGGGTCGTATCAATTTAAGTAACCGTTCAGAAATGAAGGTTGCTTCTGACCCAGAATCAATCAATGCACGTGCAGCATATTTTGTACTGAAGGAGCATACCTGGATTATAGCCGTGCGGAGAAGAACACTATGTGTGCTTGCCGAGAAATAATTTTGGACCGTTGCTTGTGGGAGAGAAGTTGACTGTATGTCGGCGAACAGATTCAAAACTATTCGATGATGACGACCTTCGCAGGTATGGCAATTATGCGCACTAGTGCAATCATTACGGCTGTGACCACTGGCGAAGCAATTTATACACAACTTGTGCTGAAGACGAGGAGACAATCCTAATTCTCAATGGATATATTGGCTAGCTCCAGAGCCGACAGGAACCTTTCGATGGTGCTCTGTAACTCCTTTAAGGCGGCTGCCGACTCATGAGAAATGGGTTGTACATTGAACAAGATTTGCAGTTGGCTGTTAACTAACAGTCTTTTGTTCTCGAACCTTCTGACGAGTGCTTGCCATGCTGACGCAAAGCCGTCATTTGTGAGCGGGAACTTTGACACGATAGCCTTAGCATCGCCACTCGTCTTTAAATTTCGGTGTCAACAGGCGGTAAGCGGCAGCCTCGTGGCTGCTGGGCAACATTTGGAATCGGCCTTGGAACCGTAGCGTTCTCAATTTGTTCGCTAAGTGTTGATGCACCTAGCTCGTAAGCCGCGTAACAGTGGTCATATTTTGCCTGAAGGGTGGCAGGATCGGACTCCACGTAACAACAGGGGTTGTTGCAAACATCCAGCAGAGCGCTTTGCAGAGCTGGCCGCTTCCTTGGCAAGCTTGGCAGGGGCAACTGGCATTTTATAATCTTATGCAACACTAGAATAAGCGGAAAAATATTATTGCGGGCGGTATAAAGGAACAGGACAGTTCGAAACAGTGGAATGGAATAACCGGGTAATAAATAATTATGAATAATTGTTTAATATTTGCGCAGTCGGCCACACAAAAAATATTAATGTCGGTAATATCTGTAATATTAAATCGATGCTAATCGATGAGACCGTTTAACTTTTGATCTGGTATTTTTGTGTCATTGCGGGGAAATCGATATCGATCTTGCCGATAGTTGGCGATACAATAATATATAATATATATATTATCTATTAAATACTTTATGATATTTTTTGATGCCAAAATTGGGCAAAAAGCATTTAAATTTGTCATGGTATATACTTGTATTTCTGAACAACTTGATGGTATTTGTTGGTATTTTTCAACCCGGTCACTTTCTTCTTGCTAGCGTCGCATTTTTGTCGTCTTAATTTATCATTCGAATTTATCATGAGAAAACAAAAGTATCGAGAAGACTGGGAAAGCTATCCAAATGTTAAAAATGTTCTTGAAAGGTTCAGCAGAACCGGCATGGCGTTCTGCGAAATATGCCAATGCTCAGTCTCGAGCAGGCTTGCATCAATAAAGCTACATGCAGCCACCCAAAAACGCATGGAAAACTGCAGTCATTTTGAAAGCAAAAGCAAGGTCTGTAAAACAGTAAAATATAAAAAGCTCTTTATATAAGGTCAAATGCCCATTTCCGATGGACTCATTCGTCACGACCAAAAAGGTTCCAACATCCCGACGAGCTGAGATGCTTCTGGTGGCGGCCGCAGTGGAGCATAACATTTCGTTTAAGACAATGGATCACCTCAGCGATGTTATGACAAACGGCTTCCCAGACCAGAGAAGCTGATTTTGTTCTTTACTAAAGATTAAGTTTCTTTTTGCCATTGATCTGGAAGGCGAAACAGCTGTTGACATTTATGAAGCATTGGTACAAGGATTAGATGACATTGGTTTCGACGTAAATAAAAAAGGACACACTCATATACTTACATACACCGATACCACAATGTTCCCGTCTGAGCAAGTATAATCAAGCAAGTATCATTTTCATACTTACGAGTACGAGTATCTGGCACTGGCTTGAAGTTACGGTACATGCGAATGCGTGCGAGATTAAAATCATACTAAAAGCAGCGTCAAAATTATCCTAAATATCCTATCCTACAGCATTGCAGGTTTAGCAAATAGGCGTATATTTCATCAATTCTTTAAATTTATAAATATTTTTCTTATACGAAACTCGCAGTAGAACTGCAGCCAGAGGAAGAGCAAGTGGAGGCCAACTGAGAGGCATCCACACAGACCTAGCAGCATCTGGATGCTGCAGTTTTCTGGACTTATATGTCGCACAAGCCATAAGAATCATAAACGAGGATCCCAACTTACCTCAACTGCAATGGCTGGCAGGGCTACTATGATCAGTTATATGACATGATCCAATAGTCCGCGAGTTATAACTTAATGATCGTGGGTGACTTAAATGCCAGGAAATGTATACAGATAGCGGCATCCTGCATGCAACAACCAGCCTAGATTACAAGAAAACAGCTATGGTTCGACGCTGAATGCCATCGAGCGGGGCAACGATCAATGATCGCATTGAAACGAGCGCTAAAAACAGGCACTAAGGAGGAAAAGCTCGAATACAAGGAGGCCAACACAGCTTTTAAGAAAACGTGCAGGAAAAAAAACGATCACTACAGGAATATGGAGCTTGAATTAAACAGCATAAAAGATAGTAAGAGCTTCTGGGAGTTCGTCAGAAGATTAAACGGATCCAGCAATATCATCCAAATCGGGGCTGAGCCTGACAATCTGGCGCAGCACTTTAAAAAACTGCTATTTCAGGACAACCAAGCTGTACAGCACTATTTTTCTCTGCCATACAACACAAACAGAGAACTGGACCGGGAAATATCGAAGGGGGAAGTTAAAGTAGCAGTCGACAAGAAAAAGAACTGTAAAGCCCCCGGAGTCGACAGGATCCTTAAAATCCTTAAAAATCCTTAAAAATCGTTTGACCAAGGTACACAATTTAGAAAATGGTGATTATCCCAGAAAGTTTTCGCCAAAGCATTATTTTCCCGATACACAAAAAAGGAAATGTCACGGATGCAGCGAACAATTGGAGAAATATCTTTCCTTATTTCGACCATGAAGGTGTTCGCCTCAATAGTGCTTTCACGTTTTAGCGTATGGGTGGAAAAGTATAATGTGCTCAGCGAATACCAAGCTGGATTAAGAAGAGGGTACAGCACAGTGGACAGCATTTTCGTTCTAGTGGCGATAGCCAAAGAGTACAGGCGGAAAAATCGAAAAATCTTGCCATGCAAAACTATTGTCAAACTTGGGACCTGAACATCAACTCAGATAAAACCAAAGTCTTGGTAATAAAGGACAGCAGAGGCCGCTCAGCACAGAGCTAATCTTGGACGGTTAATGGAGAGTCACTGAAAACGGTCCGTGAGTTCAAATATCTTGGAGTCACATTAACCCAGAATATGAGCTTCGAAAAGCATGTACAAAACACGCTGATCTACGCAATCTATCTGGAAACGGGCCTCCCTGCAGTATTTGTACATACTCTGCGAAAGCATTACAGTTACGCATCTACAATAATGGATATGCCTGATAATCGACACCCGAAAAGAAACCTCACATATCTCACTAGTCACAAAGCTGATTTCATCGATGGCAAACGAGAGGAGAGTTTGAGGAGATTCCCAAAACCCAACATCCTGGAGAACTTGGCAAGACCAGATCATCATAGCAAACCCTCCAGTGGTCACTGCTAGCTTAGTCCGCGCCACGAGTCTAGAAAACTCGACAGTCAAAACCACCACACCCGACGCGAATATCCAGGAAACGACCACGAACGTAACGATAGCAGAAGACGTGCAGGGGACAATCTCCGAGGTCACAACGGAACACACGATTCCCAGACCGACAACAAGAAACAAAAATCTCGCGGCCGCAACGGAATACACACTTCCCAGGCCAACAATAGGACGCCCAATCTCCCACGAAACTACGCCAAGCACAAGGAAATCTACCGACGTCTACGACACGTCACCTTCCACGAATAATTTGGAAATCAAAGAGTCTTCTCCCTCCAGTCAGAACGATCACCTAACGGCCAAGCGTCAAAGGAAGCGAGCACCGTAGTCCCGGTAGGCACAAGCAAGCATCGCTTCGTCCCTCCGACTGGTATAACTATGGAGCCAGCGCTCAGATCAGCACTCCGGAATCCGCCCAAGTGCCGGAAAGAAGGATGGTTGAATTCAAAGACGCCAACCCTAGAGGACCCTAGATGGCCACATTCAGGAATTCCTGGATGAAGAACGCAAAAATTCGAAAATCTCCGAGGTACGTGACAACCGACCCATAAAACAGAGGTACTACCCTAAGAACACAGCTATGAATTGATAGCCGAAGGACTCATTGAATCTTCTCGAAGCCCTCACAGTGCTCCGATTGTCCTCTTTCGTAAAAAGAATGGAAAATAGCGTATGTGCGTAGACTATCGACAACTCAATGAACGTTCCATCCCAGACGCCTACCCGTTACCTAGGATCAACTACATCTTAGAGCGCCTCAAAAATGCACGTTTCATCACGACCCTAGATCTGAAAAATGGATATTGGCAAGTACCCATGGCCCTCGACAGTAGGGAAGCCACGGCGTTCACGGTTCCCGGAAGACGCCTCTACCAGTGGGAGGTAATGCCCTTTAGACTACATTCCGCATCGGCCACTTTGCAACGTACGCAAGACACGGTCATCAGTGCAGATATGGAACCCTTCGTATTTGCTGATTTAGACGGTGTTGTCATCATCGGATAGGATTATACGGAGCACCTGAACAACGTGAAAGAGGTTTTCTCAAGACTGGTCAAGGCAAACCTACAGATCAACGCAGAAAAGTGCACTTTTTTTCAACGAAGGATAATGTATTTGGGCCACGTAATCAGCGAGGAAGGTATCGTTACCGACCCCGACAAAGTAGCCGCCGTAAGAGACATGAGACCACCCACCTATCTGAAAGAACTAAGACAATGCATAGGCATGGCGTCATGGTACCGCAGAGTTGTCCCGAATTTCGCCACTGTGGTCCAGCCAATGTCCCAATTGTTGAAGAAAGGGCAGACATGGATTTGGACACAAGAACAGCAAAACGCTTTCGATGAGTTGAAAGATCTATTGACCACCGGCCGGTACACGATTGCCCAGACTTTAATGTAAAGTTCTGTTTACAAACCGACGCCAGTAACGTAGGAATGTGCGCAGTCCTTACTCAGGAGATAGACGGGAAAGATCGAGAACGATTCATAGCATATGTCAGTCGACGGCTGAACAAAGCAGAGGAGAATTACTGCGCTATCGACAAGGAATGTCTAGCCGTCATATGGGCGATACGGAAACTGCGATGCTACCTAGAGGGTTACCGTTTCGATCTGGTAACTGACCACTTCGCTCTGAAATGGTTGAATACTCTGGAAAGTTCATACTGTAGAGTAGCGAGATGGGCACTCGAACTCCAGCAATACCAATACGACGTACATTATCGCGCCGGAAACCAGAACGTGGTCGCGGAAACTGCGATGCTACCTAGAGGGTTACCGTTTCGATCTGGTAACTGACCACTTCGCTCTGAAATGGTTGAATACTCTGGAAAGTCCATACTGTAGAGTATCGAGATGGGCACTCGAACTCCAGCAATACCAATACGACGTACATTATCGCGCCGGAAACCAGAACGTGGTCGCGGATGCATTATCGCGACAGCCGTTAGGAACACTCGCACGTATTGCGGAGCAGAATACCGCGTGCCATTGGCTACAACGTCGGATACAGCAAGCCCAAGACGAACCCGAAAAGTATCCAGACTGGCCAACGAGAATGGCCAATCGGAATTTAGGCCAAGGACCCGACGGAACAGAATCATGGAACCATCGGATAAGAGTATTGAACGAATGCCATGACCAACCAACAGCTGTCCCCAGGAAAATCCAACGGAAAGAGCGAATGGGACGGTGATGACGATGATCGCTCAATTCGTCGACGACCATCAGAAGACTTGGGATGAACTCTTACCCGAGATGTCACTGGCCATAAACTCAAGCGTCTCTGAAACCACCGTGTTCAACCCCGCTTTTCTCCTCCACGGAAAAGAACCTAGGTTGCCTGGCGCTTTGTACGACGAAGTCACACCCGGTACCGGAACAGGCGCAGCACTACAATCTCCGTCGCAGACAATGGCGCCCCGCGATCGGCTCATTGGTCCTCGTCAAGCATCATCACTTGTCAAACGCAGCCAATGGTATTGCAGCTAAATTAGCTCCCAAGTTCGACGGACCATAACGAGTCAAAAGTTTCCCGTCACCAAATATCGCAAAAGTACAACACCCCGGCAGCCGGCAATAAAAGGTCGTCAACATCAACGAACTGAAAGAGTTCCACGACGCAGAATTCGACGATTCTGCCGACGATGTGAACGTCACCACAAATGTAACGCAAGCTTAATATGAGAACCCTATCCAAGAGATCAACTGCAAGACACAACAGAGACTTAACGAACTGACCGAATTCATGAATGTGATACATGAATCAAACGACTCTGCGAGGATCCAGCTAGTAGAAACAATACTCGCAAAGAATAGAATCATTATAACTGATCTGGAAAACCTTATCCTGGGCTTAACGTTAGCCAAGGGACACATAATGAGTCCGGCCCTCTTAGACAGTACAGATATCGGAGAGTTGAACGAAATGCAATTGACTAACATAATGCTAGTAGAGCTTATAGAAGTCTCCAACATTAGTGTCTTCCAGACTCTAGATTTGCTTCATTTCCTCATAAAATTTTCCTAAACTAAACTAAATTGCAGAAAATTAATCATCTTCCCGGTACAACATCAGAATAAAATCCTAGATTTCAGTCAAGTAGATATGGTGGCAGAATGTGGGTCCCAGATACACAACATCAGGACTTGCGAGACAACCGTAGCAAGGGGGGATTACCTGTGCACAACAGATGGTCACTGGATCCGTCTCACATTGTGCTACACAACCAGGTCATTTGGACCCTATAGTCACGATAGATCACGGTACTCTCATCATCAACGACGCTAACCTAACCGTTATTGACGATGTAGGGGTTAGCCAACAAATTTCGGGAACGTACCTTGTAACCTATTCCCACCGGGTCTCACTTAATGGGACCTGGTACATTAATCACCCCGGCGATTCGAAGAGAAAGGCAGTAGTGTCCGCGATGACACAAGTTAACGTCACGGCTCACTACGAAAGACTCAGCCTTCCCTTCATGCGGGAGTTGAGTTTGAGAAACCTCAACCAAATCGACAATCTAAACGATATGTTAACCCTAAAGAGCACGGTCTCCTATCTACTCACTCTCGGCGTCGCGTTACCTCTCTGTTCTATTATATGGGTATTATACCGCCTCCTGAAAATGCAAGGCCAAAAGAACAAGAGTACTTCCCATGACATAGAAGCCGCGTCTCCCAAACCAGACACTGGCGCCAACCCGGTCGAAGTACCGACCATGGCCAACGACGAATCTCATTCATAAGCCGCCGTCACTCCTCCTAAATTTCGGCGAAATCTCGCCACGCGCTCTTGCATCATGACTCGCCCACGGGTGCAGAAATCGGGTAACGAGTGAGAATTCTGAACAGTAATAAGATAAGTACGCCCCTAGCCCAGACACATTATATAACATGCTCCTCCCTTAGAATATTACAATGATCATATTACCATAAGTATAGATGATAATCATATTATGTATAAGCAAACTTATAAAATCGTATCTATATAAAAAAGGTTCGCACCGAATCTCTGTAATCTGCGCCAACATAAGGTAGTGGCAGTTTCGCACCGTGTTATGTACTCCGGATCGAATATCATAATGCACTCATAAATACACCGACATTGGGCTTGGTAGTATGCGCCGGCATAATCCAATATAAGATCCGGGCAGTGTGGGGATATATCGCAATACACAATTTTACCGACGAAGGGTGACACCGAAAATCGTCGCCAGATTGTTGAATTTTGGACAAACAAACTTACATAAAGATCGCAATGAATACACGGAAATCATCGGAACCAATCGAGATCGTAGATCTCAGCGCCTCCACGGACGAAGAGTCGGAATGCCAAGGTTCGGACGAGGAAACCAAAACGCCGACCTCCGAATCCAAAGATCCACGGGATAGCCCAACGCTATTTTCCCGACGGCCGTCCAAGTTCCGGCGGGAGAACTTATGGTCACCCCCACTATTCCACCATAGGGCTGCGTACCACACTCCCGAGCCCGAGCCACCCTCGTTCGCCCCGATGTTCGAACAAGACTTCCAACGTCGTGACCCTCGAACGGGCCGAGGTGTCTACAGGTCTGCAAGGGATCAGGAACGATACGTCCCGGAACCCCACGATACTTACTACGACGATGAAGAAAGCGAGGAGGAGGAGCCTTTCTTCCAACAATTTGTCTTCGAAACGGAGACTTTCCACTACACGGTCACGCCGTGGAGAATGCGCGTCGTCCGGAGCCACTACTTGGCGGTGGACCTCTTCACGCCACCAGGACGTAACGTCAACACGTTATTCAGAACGTATCAGGAGGCCGGCAAATTCAGCCGTGGACATTGTCGAGATTTCCGCGGTACGAGAGCAACCGGCCACATCAACTCGGCGCCGAAAGTACCCGAAATCTCCCAACGCTTCGGAAGAATCAACAACTACCACGCCAAAACGTAAAGTACGCCGTATTGAGGCAGAAACATCGAAAGTGGACGGTCTTATCTGCAACACCGTCGTTGTAGCTGAGGCCCAATAGATCTCTCCTGTTTTTTTTTTAATTCCGTAGCTTTACGTACAGAATTATGCTAAAAGGTAAAAATCCTCATTACTCCTGTCCCCTATCCAGCATTCGCTCTTATTATACCCGGTACTCGAAGAGTAAAGGGGTATATTAGATTTGTGCAAAAAATTAATGTGTGTAACACCCAGAAGGAAGCGTTTCCGACCCCATAAAGTATATATATTCTTGATCAGCATCAATAGCCGAGTCGATATAGCTATGTCTGTCTGTCCGTCCGTCTGTCCGTCTGTCCGTCTTCATTAGCGCCTATAGCTCAAAGACCATAAAAGCTAGAGGAACACTATTTTGTATCCAGACTCCTGTCCTATCGCACTGTTACAAGTGTATTTCAAAATTTCGCCCCGCCCCCTTCCGCCCACTCCAAGGACGAAAATCTGTGGCATGCACAATTTTAAAGATACGAGAAAACTAAAAACGCAGAATCGTAGAGAATGACAATATCTATCAGAGTGTTGAATCTGGATCAGATCGACTCATAAATATAGCCACAATGAAGAAAACAATTTCGAAATGCATCGTTCCCTCTCGCTCTCTCTCACACACAGGGGTAGGCGCTATGCCTGATCGAATTTTTTGACGCCTAGTTCTCAGAGACTATAAGAGCTAGAACCACCAAACTTTCTATCCAAGCTCCTGTGATATCAAACCGAGACGAGTTTGTTTTAAAATTTGGCCACGCCCCCTTCCGCCCCCACAAAAGATGAAAATCTACAATTTTGAAGATACGGGAAAACCAAAAACGCAGAATCATAGAAAATTACTATATCTATCAGAGTATTGAATTTGGATCAGATCGGATCATAAATATAGTCAGAAGGAACAAATGAAATTTCAGTGGCCTTCCAAGCGCAGACTGATTCCCTCTCTCTCTCGCACACAGCCGTGTATGTATATGTAGGAAGTAGATAAAAACATGTAGAAATGGCAGATGTTAAAAATTTATGTTAACCAATATGGAAACATCTAATAGATCAAAATCTCCGAAAAGCTTCGACTTAAATTGTTTTTTTTGGCTAAAATTTAATTTTTTCCTTTTGCGAACATGTAATAAATTACAACAAGCTCACATACATATATACTGACTGAGTACCGGGTATAAAGTAGAGCCGCGGCGCAGACGCGGCTCATAACGTTCCCCCTCGTTTTTTTAGTGGGTCTTGGCGGCCAGACGCTTGTCGCGCTCCTCCGAAATGCTCAGGTTGACACCCTTGCCCTTAGGCAGGGAGATGTAGGGCTTGCTGCCCTTGCCAATGATGAACACGTTGGTCAAACGGGTGGCAAACACATGACCCTGCGAGTCCTTGATGTGCACAATATCGAAGGATCCGGGATGACGCTCACGGTTGACAACGGTGCCAACACGTCCCAAATTCCTGCCTCCGGTGATCATGCAGAGATTGCCGGAATCAACTTGATGTAGTCGGTGATCTTGCCAGTGGCAATGTCAACCTGCACGTTTCATTTATTCAAATTCCTCTGTCTCATTATAATATATGTGGGCTGGGTTTTGCGTTCCCTGGACAAACGAGCAAGCGCGAATTCGCCCCCAGGCGAATTCCCAGTCAGCACGAAGAGCGCACAATGGAGAGAGAGCAGCGAGGGAGATCAGCGAGAGAGATCAGCGAGAGAGAGCAGCGAGAGAGAGCAGCGAGAGAGAGCAGCGCGAGCAGTTGGAAGACAGCCACCGACGAAAAGGGTTGCGTGAAGTAACAAAACGACGAACGACGTCCAATTTTAGTTCCTTGTATCTTTAAAAATCAATATTACTGTACCGAAACCTTTATTTTAACCTTACTCTGATTAATAAACAAAAACCCCACAATTGGGAGCTCGTGCGGGATCGGAGTGGAGCAAACGAAGTGACGATACGACGGCGGTGCAAGCAACGGAACTTGGAACAAAAAACGACGCGGATTTTAACAAATTTAAACAGCGGAGAAAAAGAAAGATACGATTTTTTTTTATCTCAGCAAAATGACGTGTTTGAACGAGTTAATTCCAAAAAGCCTACGAGGTGCAACGAAATCGAGCATTTGTGCATTGCACAAATTCATGTTTGAAAAAGAAGGAGACCGAAATAATAGAAGCCGGTTGCGCGAATGTAGTGGATTCTTAGCAAAGCGCGTATAAATACAAGCATGAAGACGACGCTGATAAAGACGAGGAAAAAGACGCAAGCGACGAGAATGGTATAGATGAAAAAGAATACGAAGAAGCTGTGTATGAGAGGCGCTCGAGTGAGCGAGACAACTACAGCGACGTACATAACATACACACAAGCGAAATCCCAACAACAAGCCGAAAAGGGAATACAGATAGAAGTAACGTGCAAAGACAAAACTTCGATGAGGTGGTCGCGCCACGTTTTGCCATAAGTTTCCGCGACATAGAAGACTCTATCCGAGTGTTCGATGGCTCTGATGATATAGCCGTCGAGGAATGGATAACAGAATTCGAAGAACAGGCCGAGTTCATGCATTGGAGTGATCTACAAAAACTTATTTTCGCAAAGAAGTCGCTTAAGGGCATTGCCAGGTTATTTGTTTTGAGCGAGAAGCATACGAATTCGTGGACAACGTTGAAGAGTGCGCTTTTAAGAGAGTTTAAGTCGAGAGTCAATAGCAAACAGATACATATGCAGCTCAGTGAGAGTAATGAATTCGTGGACAACGTTGAAGAGTGCGCTTTTAAGAGAGTTTAAGTCGAGAGTCAATAGCAAACAGATACATATGCAGCTCAGTGAGAGTAAACGACGATCCAAAGAGAGTGTTCTGGAATATTTTTATCGCATGAGAGATATTGCAGCGCGAGGCAATGTGGAAGACGACGCGCTTATGCAATATGTAATCGACGGTATTGACGAGATGGTTTTAAACAAAACAATTTCATATGGTGCGAAAATGATGAGTGACTTTAAGAATAAATTAAGAGATTATGAGAAAATAAGCGATAAAATAAAAAAGAGTGACAAAGCTGGAAGAGAGAAGAAGATGCCGTTTGGGCAAAATAGTACCCAAGTGAGCAAAAAAGAGTTCGTTTGTTTCAACTGTGGAGAGAAGGGACATTTGTCTAGCAGTTTCGTGAGCAAAGAGAAAGGAAGAAAGTGTTTCAAGTGTAATCAGTAAATTTAACATTTTACGCCAAGATTTGTACGACGAACTGCGCATGCCAAAATTAAAAGATGGCAGAGTGTGTTTGGTCGGTTTTGGAAGTGAGAGTAAAGCTGACAATATCAAGCCGATAGGAAAAGTGGAGCATTGACAATGAAGAATATGTGTTAAAATTTTATGTTGTTGCTTCAAAGTTCATGGATATTAAACTGATCAGCGGAGAAGAGCTTTTTTTGCGCGCAGAAGTGTCGTTTAATCGTAATGGAGTGAAAGTAAATAGAATGGCAGATGAAAATAATGAAGTACCGTATGACGAATCGTCCATAATGAGAATCGACGTAGCGGTGGACAATTCCGAGCTAAAAATAAACGGCGTGGCAAACGAGATTACCCGACGCGAAGTAAACGAGATAATATCGACGTATAAACCAAAAAAAATCAAAAACAACGAACATTGAAATGAAAATTATTCTAAAAGACGAAACACAAATCTTTTCGCGGCCTCGGCGATTTGCGATACCTGAAACGCGCATCATAGAAGACCAGATTGACGAGTGGCTGGACAAAAAGGTAATAGAGGAGTCAGATTCAGAGTTCACAAGCCCACTTGTACTAGTGAAGAAGAGCGACGGCACACCACGACTATGTATTGACTATAGACGTATCAATAAAGTTCTCGTAAAAGATCATTTCCCGTTGCCGTTAATAGACGACCAGCTAGATCGTTTGCAAGATGCTGTAGTATTCAGCACCATTGACTTGAAGAATGGGTTCTTTCATGTTCCTGTAGCTGATGATAGTAAGAAGTACACCTCATTTGTGACGCAGAGCGGCCAGTACCAGTTCCGCCAGGTGCCGTTTGGATTGACGAATTCTCCCGGAGTATTCCAGAGGCATATTGGCGCAACATTTCGACCGCTGACTAGAAAAGGCATTGCACTACCATATGTCGACGACGTAATCATCCCAGCCAAAGACGAACAAGAAGCCTTAGCAAATCTAAAAGAAGTTCTCAAGACGTGCGAAGAGTATGGGCTAGAGCTGAATTGTAAAAAGTGTCAGTTTTTATAAACACGAATCCAGTTTCTCGGCCATATCATAGAGAACAAAAAGCTGTATCCGACCCGTTGAAGATTGAAGCCGTTTCAAAGTTCAAGATGCCACAGACACTGAAGCCGCTTGAGAGTTTTTTGGGTCTTACAGGATAATTTAGAAAGTTTATCTACAATTACGCGGTTAACGAAAAACAATGTGAAGTTTGCAATTGGCCCGGACGAAGAAAACGCCATATGCGTGTTGAAGAAATGTTTGATATCAAACCCAGTGCTAGCCGTTTACAATCAGAAGTACAAAACAGAAGTCCATACGGATGCATCAATAAATGGTTTTGGCGCCGTGCTTATGCAAAAATCACCAGACGACGGCCAATTGCATCCAGTATATTACATGAGCAAGAAAACAACAGAGGCACAACGCAAATACACGAGCTATGAATTGGAAATACTTGCGGTCATCGAAGCATTGACGAAATTCCGAGTTTATCTATTGGGTATCCTACATAAGATAATAACAGATTGCAACGCGCTCACCAAAACATTAGAAAAGCAGAATCTATGTACTAGGGTAGCAAGATGGATAATGTTTCTTCAGGAGTACAACTATGAAGTTGAGCATCGCGCAGGCTCACGAATGCGTCATGTGGATGCACTTTACGGTATCCCATTATGCATATAAGCGACGGAATCATCTTAGCTGGAACAGAACAAGCGCAAAAACATGACGAACATCTAAAGACGATTTTGAAACTTATTAACGACGACAATCAACAATACGAAGACTACTTTGTAAAGTCTGGAATCCTCTACAAGTTAGACAACGATGCAGAATTGATGATGGTTCCAAGGGATATGCAGAAAACCATTATCGGCAGAGCTCACGATAGAGGGCACTTCGCTATGAAGAAGACGAAGGAGCAAATTTGCAACGTGTATTACATACCAAATTTAGACGACAAAATCAAAAAGTATATCGACTGCTGTATACCTTGCATATTGGTAAACAGGAAGGACTTCTGCACCCCCTGCAAAAAGATGCCGTGCCGCTACAGACGTATCACATTAACTTTTTGGGTCCACTGACGTTTGGCAACCCTGCTTGTATCATTTCAGATAGAGGCTCGGCGTTTACCGCTCAAGATTTCCTGCAGTACTGAGACGACGAATACATCAAACTGGTGAAGACGACTACAGGACTTCCACGGGTAAACGGGCAGGTGGAAAGACTCAACGCAGTGATCATCTCCGTGCTTGCCAAGCTCAGCATAGGCGACCCTTCAAAATGGTTTAAGCACGTAGATCGAGTCCAGCGAGACATAAACTCGACGTATACCAGAAGCATCGATACCACCCCTTTTGAACTTCTAATGGGTATCAAGATGCGCACCAAAGATGACCAGCAGCTTCAGAGTTTGATCCAAAAGGAGTCCATCGTTGCATTTGAAGATGACCGCAATGAGCTACGGACAAAAGCTAAAACTCAAATTCTGAATCTGCCGAGAACAAAAAGACGTATCATTTGCGACGTAAGGCAGCTAGACAGTATGACGTTGGCGACCTAGTTGCCATAAAGAGGACACAGTTTGGTAGCGTGCTCAAACTTAAGCTGAAGTTTTTGGGTCCTTACCAGATCATCAAGGTGAAGCAGAACAATGCCTACGACGTCAAAAAAGTTGGCAATTCCGATGGTCCAAAGCACTCCTCTTCGTGTGCGGAATATCTGAAGCCATGGTCCACAAGCAACAACGACGATAGCGACGATGCATTCGAGGCGAGTGCATAGTCAGGACGGCCGGATGTGGGCTGGGTTTTGCGTTCCCTGGACAAACGAGCAAGCGCATATTCGCCCCCAGGTGAATTCCCAGTCAGCACGAAGAGCGCACAATGGAGAGAGAGCAGCGAGGGAGATCAGCGAGAGAGAGCAGCGAGAGAGAGCAGCGCGAGCAGTTGGAAGACAGCCACCGACGAAAAGGGTTGCGTGAAGTAACAAAACGACGAACGACGTCCAATTTTAGTTCCTTGTATCTTTAAAAATCAATATTACTGTACCGAAACCTTTATTTTAACCTTACTCTGATTAATAAAGAAAAAACCCCACATATGTTATGCAAGAGCTACCGACATCGGAGCCTTAGCGATACCTAAGAAAAAAAATAAATTTCATTTACTCAAATTCCTTTGTTTCTAGCTAAGATAATAAGTTATCGGGACCATATATAAGGTACTTAGCTGAGAACCTCGTACAAAGATAGTCTTGCTCCACACAGCAACTCCCTCTTAAAAGTGCAATAAAATAAGTCGAGGTAAAAGTAACGAACATTTAAGAAAGAAAACTTGTCCTGAAACAAAAATTAACAAAGTGTAGTCATTCATAAACCGGGGATAACAACGAGCAAACATAACTACATCCTACAGCCTCACATCTCTAGCTTTCGTCTATCCTTCTTCCCGTCGTCCTCAAACTGAATTGAGATAGGTTCCCCTTTTTCTGAGAGGTTCCTGCAGACTACAAATTTCTTGTAGTAGAATACTGGACGAGCTGAGCCCACCTCGGCCTGAGATAGGAACGTTACATAAGGCCTTCGTCAAAAACGACTAGGGGGAAAATGGGCATTCTTTAATCATGCCCAGGAGCTAACGTGCAAAGGAAGGAGGAGCTACCTCCTGTACTAAAGGAACTTTATGTAGCCGACCTTACGTACACGCGACTTCTCACCAAAGCCAGGGAAGCAAAAAACTAGCAAAAAAAAACAATGCAGGTTTAGCAATAAGGCGTATATTTCATCAATTCTTTAAATTTATAAATATTTTTCATATACGAAACATGCAGTAGAACCGCAGCCAGAGGAAGAGCAAGTGGAGGCCAACTGAGAGACATCCACACAGACCTAGCAGCATCTGGATGCTGCAGTTTTCTGGACTTATGTGGCGCACAAGCCATAAGAATCATAAACGAGGACGCATATCTAACCATAATCCCAACTTACCTAAACTGCAATGGATGATCAGTTATATGACATAATCCAAGAGTCCGCCAGTTATAACTTAATAATCGTGGGTGACTTAAATGCCAGGATAGCAACACATCAATGTGCAGCAAAGCGCGAAGACCACGCACTGAAATACGAAACGCTAGTCAAGGCAGCAAAAGATCGAAAAGTAGACACGAACGGGAGGAAAATAATAGAGGTGTGTGAGAACAACAGTCTCACGGTCCTAAACGGCAGAACCTCCATAAGAGGTCAAGCGGCGTCCACAATAGAATACTGTCTTATAAATGGCAAGTGGCATGATCTCATTGAAGATGTGCCAGAAACTTTTTCAGACCACTTATCTCTAACTATCCAAATCGACATACGTGAGCAACCCAACCCACACGACAACAAATTACTACCTAAACTATAATGGAATGGGAGGTACCACCTGCAGTATAGAGAACCAAATCGAATGGCGATACGAACAAATCGAAGCAGCAAATATTTAGACTTTGACCAACTGTATACAGATAGCGGCATGCTGCAGGCAAAAACAAGCCCATCTTACAGGAAAACAGCCATGGTACGACGCCGATCGCCATCGGGCGAGGCAACGGTCAATGATCGCATTGAAACGACCGCTACAAACAGGCACTGAGGAGGAAAAGCTCGAGTACAAGGAGGCCAACACAGCTTTTAAGAAAACGTGCAAGAAAAAAAAGACGATCACTACAGGAATATGGAGCTTGAATTGAACAGCATAAAAGATAGTAAGAGCTTCTGGAGGTTCGTCAGAAGATTGAACGGATCCAGCAATTGCATTCAAATCGGGGCTGAGCCTGACAGTCTTAAAAAACTGCTATTTTAGGACAAACCAAGCTGTACAGCGCTATTTTGCTCTGCCATACAACACAAACAGAGAACTGGACCGGGAAATATCGAAGGGGGAAGTTAAAGTAGCAGTGAGCAAGAGCAAGAACTGTAAAGCCCCCGGAGTCGACAGGATACCCGCAGAATTCCTTAAAATTGCACCTGTTGTGAAATTCTCGGGTCGAATTTCAAAGATGAGCAAAAACTGCTCGGTGGAATTTTAACGTTCAATATTTTAAGTGGAATCAAAGGCGACACGAGTATTAATATTCGAGACTTTAATTATAATTGAATTCGCAAGTTTACTTTAAATTTACTATATAAGTCTTAGTATTAATTTACTGGGCAAGATGGGCTGAAGCGCTGACGGCTACAACTGATGTAGGTAAGTCGGAAGGCAAACGAAGACTCCAGATTATGATCGGCTGTGCAGTTCTACCGACATAGCATCAAAAACACTCTCTTTTTGATGCGCGGGCGATCGTAGGTGGAGATCTCTGACTCTCCTTTGATATAGCACCGTTGCACTGCTTTGCTTTGTAGTAACCCACTAGAAAATGGTCCATGTCGCGCACAATACTGGGACCAGTAAGAGAACCAAAGGATGTCACAAATGTTTACTCTGTAAAAAGAAAAAGTGTTCGTTACGGTACATACGTATGTACATGTACATATGCTAAGGTGCAAAGGTAGGAACATTATTCGGAGGCCGTCAGCAACGGTAGACGGTGTTTTAACCGTGGCGACTCTGACTAAGCTATCAGCTCTACGGTGAACTTCTATGATCCTCCAAGGCGTGTCCACTCGTTGGGAGCTCATTTTTTGAAGAATTGGACTAGCAATGAATCGCCGATAAGAAAATGTGCAGGTGTGAGGACAGTTAGGTCATCAGGCTCAACAGTTAACGGACATAATGGCCACAATTTAAACACGCTTAAATTGGGGTGAGCACTGTAGACAGCTGTTCGTAGGTTAGTTTATACCCAGAAAAGGCTCTGTGGAGATGAATCTTGACTGATTTTACACAGTCCTCCAAAATTTAGACTATGGGGTGGATTAAAATGCCATTGGATTTGTCGGGCGGCTAAAACAGGTATTACAGAAGTGGGTAGTTCTTGTTTCAAACGCGTTTTCCAGGTTTGCAGAGCTCTGTCGGCACCAATGAAGTTTGTACCGCAGTCGCTTTACATTGGTTGACAATAGCCACGGCTAGCAATGAAACGTTGTAGAGCCATAATCAATGCTCGGTGGACAATCCTGTGACAGCCTCAAGATGAATCGCCTTTGTAGCTAAACAGATGAAAACGGCGATATACGACTTGTTGCTCGTTAGTCCGCGGATTTCTGGATGCTTGAATTTCGAACGCGCCGGTGTAGTCCACTCCGGTGGCGATGAAGGCACGCGTGGGTGGATTCACTCTATGTAGTGGAAGATCCGCCATCAATCGGGCTGCTGATTTCGGTCGGTGACGAAAACATCAGACACACTGTCTAAGAATGCGTTTGACCGTTTGTTTTCCGTTCACTATCCAGAATTTGTGCCGAACTGTGGTAAGCGTTAGCTCGGTGCCACAGTGGAGAGCACTGCGATGTGCATCGCGCACGACGAGGTCTGTAAAATGATGATGATTGGGAATAATCATTGGATGTCGTTGGCTTATGGGCATGTGTAGTTCATTTCTTAGCCGACCTCTAACTCGCAAGATTTGTTGGTCATCTATTAATGGGGACAATTGACTTAGCTTATGTGTACCCGACAGTTGCCGTTTTGCTTTCAGCCGCGATATCTCTGCTATGTAGACCTCCTGTTGAATGACGCGTCGGCTAGTGGTGCAGAAAGTTTGTCCTCTTTGGATTGACTGTTATGTATAAAACGTCGAATATATGCCATAACTGACACCAATCTGTTGTATGATGAGAAGGTTTGGATGAAGTTTTCTGGAACAGCAGCAACTTGAACAGTGTGTTGCATCACAACTGATGGTTTCTCCTCAGTAATGGTCATGTTGATGTCTTGAGTATAAATGCTGTGTGACGGCCACTGACCCTCCGGTTGCTGTAGCCAGGGTGGACCAGACCACCATAATGGATGTATTGCTAACTCTTGTGGTGTTAAGCCTCGTGTGGCGCAGTCCGCTGGGTTGACCGCTGTGGGCACATGTTTCCACTGCGTTGCGGTGCTGTGCTCCAGGATCTGTCCTACTCGATTTAACACAAAGGTTTGCCATCGGTGGGATCTCCGATTGTACGATTGTAGCATCTGACCAATAGAAAGTTGTGATCCGTGGTCCCGCTGCTCGAAGTTGTTCTAAGATCCATCTAGCTAGTTTCACTGCCAACAGTGCACCCGAAAGTTCGACTCGTGGAATGGTAATCGGTTTTGTGGGAGTGACTCGGCTGCGTGCCGCCAGCAAATTGGTGTGAATCGTTCCATCGGGTAATTCTGCGCGAATGTACGCGCATGCTGCATACGCCAATGACGATCCATCGCAAAACACATGTAGTTGCAACGATTCCAGCTCCTGGATGCTAAGGCGCAGCCCTCTTGGTACTTGAAGATGCTCTATCTGTGGTAAGCTTTGGATAAACTCATGCCATCTATCGAGCAGTGCGGTTGGCAAAGGTTCATCCCATCCAGCTGTACAAGGCTGCCATCGTTGCCTTTGATGCGGTCCTTGAGTATCGCTTTCGCTGTCATGAAAAACGACATAATAAAACCTAAGGGATCGTAGAGGCGGGCGACTGTAGAAAGTAAAGAACGTTTAGTATGTACTTGACTGATTTCAAAATTGATTTTAAATCCAAAATAGTCTTTATGTGGATGCCAATAGAGACCTAGTGTTTTAACGGGGTCTTGGTATTCAAATTCTAACAAGGTTTTGCTAGATAAATGTTTTGGGCGAATGCCTTGTAAAAGCGACGCTTCATTCGCAGACCATTTTCGAAGCTCCATTCCTGCTGATCCGATTAGTTGATTACGAATTTCTACTGCTCTTTCGCGGATAGAATCTCCGCTTTGTACGTCATCAATGTATATTTCATGTAGAAGGACCCTTGCAGCTAGTGGATATCTGTCGCATTCATCCTGAGCCAGTTGATGTATGACGCGAATGGCTGCGTAAGGTGCTGAGACGGTCCCAAAGGTAATTGTGTTCAGATAGTACTGTGAAGGCGATATTCTAGCGCCCCCACAAAATATAGTTAAACATCAATTTTATATATAGTTATAGTTACACGGCTGAAAGCTCGGCGAAACAAGAGTTCGAAATAGGCAGGCCGGCCCACGCGAGTGGACAGACAGATCACTTAGCAGAGAACCAGAAACCTGGGCGGTGGATCCCGCGCAAGGGCCCTGAGTACAACACGAGGAGACGGGACCGGCGATCCCTTACTTCACGTTGCCGAGAACGAGGATCGAGAGCAGTCAAGTTTCTAGTGCGCGAGAATATAAAAGATCAGTAGACAGTGCGGGCCACCTAACCTCAAATCATACACGCTGCAGAAAAGTTAGGTTCTGGTAAGCAAAGGGTAGTAAGATCTAGTGCAGGCCTAAACAACCCCGGTCCCGACCAACCTAGTTAGAGCAGACAAGAGAAGAAATCTTGAGATTCCTGAAGGCGTGCTAGTTCCGTCATGCTCTATGGTGTTTACCGAGACACGATTAAACGCGCACGGACCCATAGCCAGGGTGCTCTATGGTTTTTACCAAGACACACAGCCAGAAACCCCGATCCCTACCAATCTAGTTAGAGCAGGCGACAAGTGAAATCTTGGGACTCCGCGAGGCGTGCTAGTGCAGTCGTGCTCTGTGGTATTTACCGAGATACGATTATACGCGCACAGATTCGCAGACAGGGCGTACCCTAAGTTACAACTGACCCATCCAACTGAAACCACTCGAGCCAGGTAATCTCGATCAACGTCCCGTACTCGGCAACTAAAGTCACCAGAACCACACCTAGCAAAGACTGATCGCAAACACCGCTCATCCCGTCCATCGCGACCCCCGTCCGATCGCCCTCGCCGGCCGACCCGCAGTTGGGCCCGCCCGTCATGGCCCCAATGTGTCGCACCAGGTCATACATCTCCACGGCGGAACAAGTGAGAAAGTGGGGCGTCCGGTTTGACGGCCTCACGGATACGCTGATTTTTGTGGAGGAGCGATGATTGAGACGCTGACAGACAAGGCAGGACAGTGGTTCCGCTCAAGCGGGTTACAGGGCGCCAATAATTCAGCGAAACCAGGCTGCTTTAATTGCGGAGAATCAGGACATTTTGCTCGGGAATGCAGAAACGAGCGTCGCCTAGTATGCTGGGATTACGGGAAAGAGGGCATCCGGACAATCGACTGTTGTCGACGCTCTAATCCGGGAAACGAGCGGCGTCCTCGGCCAGCACTGGAGCAGACGGGGACGCAAGACCAAGACTCGCAGAACCGAGACTACTAAGGATGTAGAAGGGCAGAATCGTAGTGCAGTGACGATCTGCGGTTTTTAGGTGGCCGCGACGGTAGACAGTGGTGCCACGAAGAGTTTCGTGAGCGCGGAACGTATTAAGCAATGGGACGTGCCCCACTCCACGTACACCGAGCCCACGGGTCATATGCCCCGCCCCCGCACGAGGCGCTGGGCAAACCTTACCTCCCCCCTAGCCGGCGCATCCACACACGTGTTTTCTCGCAGGTGGCCATAGCCAGGCCTCTCGCGCCACGATCAGTGGTCGCGGAGGGTGCACCCCTTCCGCGCCCGGCAAACCTAACCTAGCGTACCCTACCCCCCGTGGGCCACGTGTGTCGCCGGGTGGCCCCATACCAGCGATCCATTCGCATGCTGCATACGCCAATGACGATCCATCGCAAAACACATGTAGTTGCAACGATTCCAGCTCCTGGATGCTAAGGCGCAGCCCTCTTGGTACTTGAAGATGCTCTATCTGTGGTAAGCTTTGGATAAACTCATGCCATCTATCGAGCAGTGCGGTTGGCAAAGGTTCATCCCATCCAGCTGTACAAGGCTGCCATCGTTGCCTTTGATGCGGTCCTTGAGTATCGCTTTCGCTGTCATGAAAAACGGCATAATAAAACCTAAGGGATCGTAGAGGCGGGCGACTGTAGAAAGTAAAGAACGTTTAGTATGTACTTGACTGATTTCAAAATTGATTTTAAATCCAAAATAGTCTTTATGTGGATGCCAATAGAGACCTAGTGTTTTAACGGGGTCTTGGTATTCAAATTCTAACAAGGTTTTGCTAGATAAATGTTTTGGGCGAATGCCTTGTAAAAGCGACGCTTCATTCGCAGACCATTTTCGAAGCTCCATTCCTGCTGATCCGATTAGTTGATTACGAATTTCTACTGCTCTTTCGCGGATGGAATCTCCGCTTTGTACGTCATCAATGTATATTTCATGTAGAAGGACCCTTGCAGCTAGTGGATATCTGTCGCATTCATCCTGAGCCAGTTGATGTATGACGCGAATGGCTGCGTAAGGTGCTGAGACGGTCCCAAAGGTAATTGTGTTCAGATAGTACTGTGAAGGCGATATTCTAGCGCCCCCACAAAATATAGTTAAACATTAATTTTATATATAGTTATAGTTACACGGCTGAAAGCTCGGCGAAACAAGAGTTCAAAATAGGCAGGCCGGCCCACGCGAGTGGAGAGACAGATCACTTAGCAGAGAACCAGAAACCTGGGCGGTGGATCCCGCGCAAGGGCCCTGAGTACAACACGAGGAGACGGGACCGGCGATCCCTTACTTCACGTTGCCGAGAACGAGGATCGAGAGCAGTCAAGTTTCTAGTGCGCGAGAATATAAAAGATCAGTAGACAGTGCGGGCCACCTAACCTCAAATCATACACGCTGCAGAAAAGTTAGGTTCTGGTAAGCAAAGGGTAGTAAGATCTAGTGCAGGCCTAAACAACCCCGGTCCCGACCAACCTAGTTAGAGCAGACAAGAGAAGAAATCTTGAGATTCCTGAAGGCGTGCTAGTTCCGTCATGCTCTATGGTGTTTACCGAGACACGATTAAACGCGCACGGACCCATAGCCAGGGTGCTCTATGGTTTTTACCAAGACACACAGCCAGAAACCCCGATCCCTACCAATCTAGTTAGAGCAGGCGACAAGTGAAATCTTGGGACTCCGCGAGGCGTGCTAGTGCAGTCGTGCTCTGTGGTATTTACCGAGATACGATTATACGCGCACAGATTCGCAGACAGGGCGTACCCTAAGTTACAACTGACCCATCCAACTGAAACCACTCGAGCCAGGTAATCTCGATCAACGTCCCGTACTCGGCAACTAAAGTCACCAGAACCACACCTAGCAAAGACTGATCGCAAACACCGCTCATCCCGTCCATCGCGACCCCCGTCCGATCGCCCTCGCCGGCCGACCCGCAGTTGGGCCCGCCCGTCATGGCCCCAATGTGTCGCACCAGGTCATACATCTCCACGGCGGAACAAGTGAGAAAGTGGGGCGTCCGGTTTGACGGCCTCACGGATACGCTGATTTTTGTGGAGGAGCGATGATTGAGACGCTGACAGACAAGGCAGGACAGTGGTTCCGCTCAAGCGGGTTACAGGGCGCCAATAATTCAGCGAAACCAGGCTGCTTTAATTGCGGAGAATCAGGACATTTTGCTCGGGAATGCAGAAACGAGCGTCGCCTAGTATGCTGGGATTACGGGAAAGAGGGCATCCGGACAATCGACTGTTGTCGACGCTCTAATCCGGGAAACGAGCGGCGTCCTCGGCCAGCACTGGAGCAGACGGGGACGCAAGACCAAGACTCGCAGAACCGAGACTACTAAGGATGTAGAAGGGCAGAATCGTAGCCACAGTGACGATCTGCGGTTTTTAGGAGGCCGCGACGGTAGACAGTGGTGCCACGAAGAGTTTCGTGAGCGCGGAACGTATTAAGCAATGGGACGTGCCCCACTCCACGTACACCGAGCCCACGGGTCATATGCCCCGCCCCCGCACGAGGCGCTGGGCAAACCTTACCTCCCCCCTAGCCGGCGCATCCACACACGTGTTTTCTCGCAGGTGGCCATAGCCAGGCCTCTCGCGCCACGATCAGTGGTCGCGGAGGGTGCACCCCTTCCGCGCCCGGCAAACCTAACCTAGCGTACCCTACCCCCCGTGGGCCACGTGTGTCGCCGGGTGGCCCCATACCAGCGATCCATTCGCACTCGTTTCCCCCTCCCTCGGTCAGTGCGAACCCCGCACCTAGCACGCGCCCTCCGATCCCTCTCTGCAAATACAAATTGGCTGTATCGAAGATCGGGCCCTGAACAGACTGAGACGCTGCACCCCAGCATGAGACAGGAACTTCCTTACAGCACAAATTTTTTGTGTTTTATTGTCAGCTGTGTTTTCAATGGATGGTAGATGGGGGATGGATGGTGGCCTGTGGGAATCGAGGTTTCACATCTGTGAAAAAATCCCACCGTTCCCTGTAAATGTGCTGTGTGGGAAAATTCTATTAGTAACTTTTTATTGTTTTCGAATTGCGATATATGGCTGTTAACATTTTTTTATAAATGTGAGTGTTTAATTTTTTTGCAGTGTTGTCAATTTACCTTTTTATTTATCTTCGTATTTAAACAAAATGTATGCATAACATAATTTGTTGGTCTCTTGAAATTATTCTTGTTATTTGCAAGTATAGGGCGCCAAAATATAGCATGTTTTTGTGTGTGTTTGGTCTAGAAACTGCGTAATATAATTGTCTATGTTAACTTGACATATTTTAACACTGTTTTTATGAATTTTACGTTAAGTCAACACCGGGAGAATCCTTATATTAAATATAATCTATTGGGATTAATTATATGTGTGGAATAATTAAACACGTGTGGATTGGTTCAATGTTATAAAAGAACAGAACGACAATATTGTAAGTCAATAACATTATTACTGTAAATTTCACGTACATAATGATATCTGATGTCTATGTGTTTACTGCGAGCATGATAATCCGGATTCTTTACTAAATTCATGGCGCTAATATTATCTCCGTACATTATTATTCGCTTTTCATTTAATAAGTTTATAATGTATACTGCTTCGGTTGTTACTACGCCATATAATCCGCTTCAGTGCTACTTAATGCCACCGATGCTTGCTTTTTGCTTTCCCATGCGAAAGTGCTGCCAGCCAGGAGGAATGCATGCCCAGAATAAGATTTGCGGTCGACACTATCGCCGCCCCAGTCTGCATCCACGTATCCGTACACTATATTTCCAGTTCTCTGATGTTTGAGATTAAGATGTTGCGTTGTATTCAAATATCGTGGGATCTGCTTTGCTGCTGCTAAATCTCGTTGCGATAGCTTACATACGGAATGTAAAATATCGGGTCTCGTCGAAATAGCCACATACATGAGTGAGCCCACCAGAGATTGGTACTCGGCCTGGTACAATGGATTACATGACTCGTTTGGCTTGGCTTGGCACCCTGGAACTAACGGCGCTGACGTAGTACGGCAATCGATCATGCCATACTTATTTAAAAGCTGCAACAGATGCTGCCTTGGCTTTATATTTACAGCGCCAGTTACACCAGTTACACCATGCCAAGAAATTTATGAATTGGGCCTTTATCGACAATCTAAAATGCATTCGAAATTACACATTTAATTTCCTCTAACTCACCAAGATCTAAATTGCAGATCATTAGGTTATCAACATAAACGGTTATTATGTTAACGTGTGTGCCCTTATGTCGAGTGTATAAGCACGGCTCACTTGCACATACTGCGAAACCATTTCGCCGTAGAGTTTCATCCAGGTTGATGTTCCACATTCGACCAGATTATTTAAGTCCATACAGAGACTTCTTTAATCTCAAAACTTGACCATCCTGCTGCTCAAACTTCTTAGACAGCTTCATGTTAATCTCTTCAGTCAAGTCGCCGATGAGGTACGCTGTTTATACGTCCAACTGGTGTACATAAAGTTCCAGCTCAGCTGCTATCGCCAGAACCATTCGGATTGTAGCGTATCTGACGACGGGAAAAAAGTTTCGTCGTAGTTAACGCCATAGACTTGACCGCACCCTTTGGCAACAAGTCTAGCCTTTTAGCGCTTGATCGCGTATACCCAGCAACATCCAATTGCCTTTTGCCCAAGCGGTAATTACGCTCGCTCCCATGTCTGATTTCTAATGAGAGCGCTGTACTCCTCTTGCATAGCCGTCCACCACTCGCTGCTGTTGTCGCTCGCCATGGCTTCTTCCACAGTTTCTGGTACCTTCTGTTCACAGTTTAACATGTTGACATAGTTATGCTGTTTTCTTAGTCTCCCTCTTAATCCAGTTCTTATCAGTTTTGGTCTGCCTCTACCTTTGCGTGTTTCTTCATCGATGTCTACGCACTCAGCGTCTGCTATTCCGTTGTTCTGGGCATCACTTCTCTCTCTACAACCAGCGTCTGCTTCTTCTTTGTTTTGGCTATCACTCCCTTCTCCACATCCAGCGTCTGCTTCTCCGTTGTTTTCGTCAATTTCGCTTAGAACTTGGGAATCTGGATACTCGGTTCAATAAAACGCACATCTCTGCTCACAATTATTTTCTTCTTTTCTTTGTCATATTTGCTTTGTATCCGAATATCCGACCATTATTAATTCTTTCCCATTCGGTCGGAATTTGTTGTGCTCAGTAGCTGCCTGATGATTCCATTTTCCTTTAAATATTGCTCGTTATCCGATCGGAGAATTTTAAATGTTTTGCCCGTTTGGCACTCAGCCATTCCCTTATACGATTTAAAGAACACCTCGGACTTGTGCTTAGCAAAATACACTTTAAAAAAACGCGATTTGTCGTCTACCATCGTAACAAAATATCGTGATCCACCTATAGAAGGTACATTAATCGGTCCACACACATCGCTGTGTACAATATGCGGCAGTTCGTCACTTTTATTTTCATAACATTTAAAAGGAGCTACGCATATTTTACTCTTTAAACAAACTTTAAACAATTTCAAACTGTAATCCGTGCACCAGTTTCTTTTCTTTTAATTCGAGTAAACTTTTTATGTTTAGGTGACCGTACCGATTATGTTATGTTACTAAATCATTTTGCGTATTACCGTAATATATCTTTTGCTCGTCTTCTTTTAATTCACATATATACAAATCGCCTTTATATATATGATATATGATATATATGCAAAGTTCTGTTCAAAAAACATACTGCACCCACTGTTGACTGCTTTGAGGGTTATACTAAAGTTTGGAGTTTTAAGTTTAACGACACCTCGACCCAATGCATGTACGAATTTACCACCAGCAAGGCCTATTTTTATGCTGTATTGTTCAAACATGTTTAAGAGCTCTCGGTGCGCGATTGCTCCACTATCCAAACACCTGTCTTTTGGCTTTGGAGAACAATTTGTGCCCACGCTATACACCGAAAAAAAAGATTTTGGGTTCTCTTCTTTATTCTTGTATTTGTTTTTATTTTGCCTACACTCGTTTGCGAAATACCCTTTGCGGCCACACTTATAACATTTTAAGTTGGTTTTTGAACGTCTTTCGCGGTTCCCTTTGCTTTGCTCATTTGTGGAGTCGCAACTGTTGTTTTTCTTCTAAGAGCTATTACTTGTTCTAGCTACGAAAGCTTGTACAGTACCGTTTGGATCACTTAATTCACTGTTTTTGCGGCTCTCTCTCTCTTCTAACAATTTTATTTTCAATGTCGCAAAAGACGGCAGTTCATCACGCGACTCTAATGCAACAACGAGATTTTCGAACGATTTTGGCAGGCTTGCCAATAACATTATCACGAACAGTTCTTCTTGTAGGGTAATACCACTAACCATAAAATATATAGATATGCCATTTCATACAAACGGCTGTCGCAACGAAGTCTGAGAAATGCAGTACCAAGCGTTCGGCTCGGTACTGCAACTGTTCGGCTCATGACGCGGCGCTAGTTGAAGCCTACAGCAACGAAGTAATTGCATTGGTGTATGTGCTATAATACACAAACCTTTTTTGATTGTATGCATTGTCAGTTCTTGGGCTCTTGGGTTTTTGGTTTCTGTTTTATTTTGTTTTGCTTCAGCGTATTTGGATGTATGGGTGCACATTTATGCTCAAGTACATTGTTTAAGTATTGCTGCCTGGTAGAACGAAATTTCTCAATTCGCTCAATATTCTTGGATTTCTGGGCTCTTGTCACCCTTTACTTTACCATTTTTAGAGTCGACACGTTTTGAAGACACTTGCCTTATAATATCAGAATAACTCTTGTTTTGTATATGCTCTAGATGATAATTTTGTTTAATATAAAAAATATGAATATAATGAGCGGATATGTATAAGTAAATATATACATATAATATATTTCAAACATAACTCCCATTGGAATAATTGTCCATAAGAGTATTCAAGGTGCAAATTGTGAATAAGCAAATAATTTTCATTTAATATGCATATATATTTGTATATAATTAAGTCGTATAAACATAAAGACTATACAGTTTGTACTTAATATACACATACATATGTATATTTAATTGTATGGTAGCCGTTGCTGTCGGCTTCTGCTAGCGCCGCGTCATGAACCGAACAGTTGCAGTACCGAGCCGAACGCTCGGTACTGCATTTCTCAGACTTCGTTTGCGACAGACGTTTGTATGAAATGGCATATCTATATATTGTATGGTTAGTGGTAATACCTCTCTCACTCAATTTTCCGACGACCCTTGTAAAACTGGAAATAAATGTTTGCATGGCTTCCTCCTCTGCCATCCGCAAAAGCAAGAGGATTTTAAATAGTGAAACTTTGCGAACTTTAGCTGAACGTCTCTCAAAGTTTTCCATGCACTCTTCGTGGTTATTGATATCTTTATATGTCCGATTTCATTTGGGCGTACGCTCAACATTATCACTGCCAGCGCTTTTTCGTTTTTCGATTTGCAACTTTTGACAAAACTGTCTCGTCTGCTTCTGGCCGGTGAAGCTCTCCAGACACTACGGGCCACAATTCCTGATGAATCAACACGCTTTTTATTAGGACTGACCATAAGTCATAATTTGACTCGTCCAATGTATATTGAACTCATTGTTTTTTCACACAGAAAATTATATATCAGTATATTTTTATTCACACAGAACAAAAGTTTTTCAACTGATCCGCTGTTCAACCAAACCTTCTAATAATCACTCTGGGCCCATAACCTATTGGTATTAATTATGTGGAATAATTAAACACGTGTGAATTGGTTCAAGGTTATAAAAGAACAGAACGATTCATTTATAGCCCTTTCTTACACAGTACATTAACGAGGAACGGTGGGATTTTTTTACAGATGTGAAACCTCGATTCCCACTGGCCACCATCACATATCTACCATCCATTGAAAACACAGATGACAACAACAAACCAAACATTTTTGCGCTGAATTTTATCAAAATTAAACAACAAATATGGAAAATTATTGTTTTTATTGTAATTATTGTTTAGACTGCGGTTCAACAGCAACCAATGTTGATGCAAAAATTGATGGTAGGGAAAAACAAATATGAGTATGAGGAAGAATTTTTTGCAATGCTAAATTATTTTGGTAAATGTATGCCAAGAAGGGGTGAATAGTTGTTAGTAAATTGAAATCCAAGTAGAATTGTATGTACAAGACTATGTTTTATGCGTTTTAGAAGTGGTATGGCACTTTTTGTTTTCGTCATAGTCTTCCAAATGTATTTCGTTACCATTTACTTCAGATATAGATTTACGCAAGTGAACATAAGCTCTCTAGGAAGATGCAACGATTTGACATTATATCAAAAGTCGAGCCTTGTAGAACGGATCGAAGCGTCGGCAATATTGGAGGAAAAGTCCAAGGAAATTTGAGGATTGTCAGTACCAGTAATAAGCAAAGCATTGTTTAAAAAAATAAAAACATTTGTAAAGCTACAATTGTTTCTTTTTATTTATTCGCCTTCTTCTCCCGAAGAAATTGGAGAATTTCTAGCTGAAAATTGAGCATCAGGTGATTAAAAAACCTCCTGTCTCCTCGCCTTTTGCTGGACAATATTAGTTATTCTTGTTCGTTCTTTTTTTCGTTGTGAATAATTTTTCAGAGTTGCACTTGAAAACATTGGCTAAATATCGTATAGAAACGTTCGGTTTAGGAACATCCAAAATGGATGGTGGAACTAACTAGAAAATTTCAGAACGGCAGTACCAGTGGCTAGGCTAGGTACAGAAACTGTTCGGCTCATGACGCGGCAACGAACTATCCAACAGCAACGAAGCTCATGTCACCCTTTACTTTAGCATATTTAGAGTCGACTTTTTTTGAAGACATTTGCCTTATAATATCATAACAGTTATCCTGTTATTTTAACAAATGAATATGATGAGCGGATATACATATGTAAATATATATAATATAATTCATATATGACTCCCATTGGAATAATTGTCCATTAGAGTATTCAAGGTGCAGATTGTGAATAAGCAAATAATTTTGATTTAATATATATATGTCGGATTAAGCATAAAATCTGGGTTCGCGTCCGAATGTTCTGCATTGATAGAATCCATTTTGTTTTTCGATACGTCGCACTTACAGCAGAGTTGTTCCGCTAATAACTGCTTGGGCAAACTTCTACATTTCGACTGTACAGAGAGTACAGAGAACCAACCCTTCAGCCGCTCATTATCTGCGACGCAATTATCTGGCTCTCTAAATTTATTTCTCTCTCTCTTTGCTGCAAAAAAACACACTCGTCCGCTCTCTCTCGTTTTCGTACTCTTTCTGTTCCATTCTAAACATTCTCGCTCTCCCTACGCTCGCTCTCAATAACACCAAGAAAAAACAGTGCGTGCATGGCAACGGGATGAGCAGCGAGCACTGGCAAACGGCAAAGCGCAAAGAAGACGATCGAAGGGAGCACTGCGAGCATTTTCGTAGTGAATAACTTAAAATACACTGCCAACAGTTTTATGATCCGACATATATTTGTATATAACTTAGTCGTAAAGACTTAAAGACTACACAGTATGTACTATATATACACATATGTATATTTAATTTTATGGCAAATATAAAAAGTAACATGCGCTGAATAAATCATATATGATTATGGATATTAATGACATATGTATAAATATGTCTCTACAGAATTTAGTATCATAGCCTAACAGATTTGAAATCGTTCCTCGCTTTCTAATCCAAATGCAAAGAAAATAAACATGCTTGTCGAAGAAAACATCCATTACTTATTTTGTTTGTACTATAACCGAATGTGTAAAAATAGAAAATGTATAGCATACACGACTTCACATGATAACGAGAGGGAACGTAGTGAGCCGCGGCAAAGGCCAAGTCAAGGCAAAGTCGAACCATTTCGGAGACTTTTATATATTAGATGTTTCAATTTTTGTTTACTTAAGTTATTTACATCTATCTTCTCTACATGTCTAAATATACTTCCTAAATATACATACACGGCTGTGTGCGAGAGAGTCTGCGCTTGGAAGGCCACTGAAATTTCAATTGTTCTATACTATACTAATGATACGATCTGATTCAGATTCAATACTCTGAATCATTTTCTATGGTTCAGCATTTTTTGTTTTCTCGTATATTAAAAACTGTGGATTCCACACATTTTCGTCCATTTTGGGTTAAAAGTTTTGAAATAAACTCGTCTCGGTTTGATATCACAGGAGCTCGGATAGAAAGTTTGGTTGATTCAGCTCTTATAGTCTCTGAGATCTAGGCGTCAAAAAATGCGACCGGGCATAGCACCCACCCCGGTGTGTGGGAGAGCGAGAGGGAACGATGCATTTCGAAATGGTATTCTTTATTCTGGCTATATTTATGATCTGATCTGATCCAGATTCAACACTCGGACGGACAGACAGACATAGCAATATCGACTCGGCTATTGATGCTGATCAAGAATATATATACATTATGCGGTCGGAAACGCTTACATCTGGGTGTTACACGCATCCACTGTTATCATAAATCTAATATACCCCTATACTCTTCAAGTACCGGGTATAATAATTTTTGTAGGGTATTCTATCGTCGCGTCAATAAACAACACTCATTAATACATTTGCCTCGACAACATTAAATATATATACAGGAAGAGTATTTCATGGCTTTAAAGCCTAGTACTCAGTTCCGAAAAAGTTCTGCTGGCAGAATGTGCCATATGTAATACTAGCGGCCGACTGTGACCAGGTGTTCATGCCCTACGGTTCTACCAAAGACAATATAAATAGTAAGATATATCTCGCCATACAAAATTTTTGAGGTCGATTTTGGCTCGGTGGAATTCATTGTGGAATTGATTCAAATAGAGAGAGACAGATAGTCAGAGAGAAAGAGAGCGAACCGCTCTCTCGCCCTATACATGAGGCTGAGATTTAACTGTACGTGTGCACACATGTTAGGTCTGCTTGTTTGTATTGGTTTTAGACGACGTGCGGCGCGCCGCTCTCAACGAAATACCCAATACTTTAGAATTCATTGGGGACTATTTGAAGACGCTTGCTCATAATAAAAAAAAGTGTAATATTTTGTATATCCCTTAAATGCTTATTTTGTATAATGTACTATAAACGAATATAATGAAGGAATGTACTTATGTAAAAAAAATACATAATCTATGTCATAAATGACTTCACATTCGATTAAATGTCTGTTGGGTATTTGTGGGTCGACTTAATATGCAAAGAATTTTGAAGTTCTTATGCGTGCATGTATGTGCGTTTGTACGTAAACTTGTGCAAAGAAGACAAGACAATTTGATAAAATTTCTTGAAAGGCGAATTGCGGTATAGGGGTTGATTTTGCGATTGAACAGGTTGGATATAACCAAAAATTGTATTGTCTATTATCATATCAATATTTTACTGGATCATTTAAAAATCATAATAATTGTATACCTAACATCAAATGTTCAAAATGGGTCGTATATTTACATTGTATATTAAAGAATTATATTATTATTACTATTTAAATGAATAATGCAATTTTATTATCTAAATGTCAATCGCCAACGAATTTTTTTCCCCCTACCCCAACTCCCAGCAAATACATTTCTGTCTTGTTTACGTCTCGTCAAAATTCGGCAGCTCGGCACAAATACGCACACATAAGTGCTTGCAGCTCTGTGTGTACTCACACATGCAAACTCATTCTTTATCTTCTCTCTTACCTTCTTCGTGCGAGCGAGTCAGCGCATACTCGAGCATTCACAGAAATAAGCGCTGCTCACGATATGAAATTGTATGGGCGTTCGGCATCTTACTATTTATATTGTCTTTGGTTCTACCGTGTACAAATAAATTCAGTTAAAAATTCCAATTTTGTATCAAAGCAAGCAGGAATGTATTATTTGTGGAAGCTGTGGGGCTGGAGGATGACAATGCGCGTTTTTGCATAACAGAAATTCAAACAACTACATATTTTCTATTCCCTATATATTCCCTAAATTTCATAATTCACATTTCTCGACAGCCATTATTATACCCGGTACTCGAGGAGTATAGGGGTATATTAGATTTGTTGAAAAAATGGATGTGTGTAACACCCAGAAGGATGTGTTTCCGACCCCATAAAGTATATATATTCTTGATCAGCATCAATAGCCGAGTCGATATAGTTATGTCTGTCTGTCCGTCCGTCTGTCCGTCTGTCCGTCCGTCCGTCCGTCCGTCTTCATTAGCGCCTATAGCTCAGAGACTATAAAAGATAGAGGAACACAATTTTGTATCCAGACTCCTGTCCTATCACACTGTTACAAGTGTATTTCAAAATTTCGCCCCGCCTCCTTCCGCCCACTCCAAGGACGAAAATCTGTGGCATGCACAATTTTAAAGCTACGAGAAAACTAACAACGCAGTCATAGTTTGTTTCAAAATTTGGCCACGCTCCCTTCCGCCCCCACAAAGGACGAAAAGGAATCCACGATTATCATAGAAAAATACCATATCTTTCAGAATGTTGAATCTGGATCAGATCGGATCATTAGTATAGCCAGAAGAAACAAATGAAATTTCAGTGGCCTTCCTAGCGCAGACTCATTCCTTCTCTCTCTCGCACACAGCCGTGTATGTATATGTAGGAAGTAGATTTATACATGTAGAAACGACAAATGTAAAAAATGTATGTAAACAAATATGGAAACATCTAATAGATAAAAATCTCCGAAAAGGTTCGAAATAAGTGCTTTTTTTTTTTTTTTTTGGCTAAAATTAAATTTGTCCCTTTTGTGAACATGTAATAAATTACAACAAGCTCTAATATAAAGTAGAGCCGCGGCTCACAACGTTCCTCCTCCTTAATTTCATTACATATGTCGTCGTCGCAAAAACTGCATTACCGCTTTTTTGGTTGTTGGTCCTCCTCCCAAAATTTCCATATCGCGTATATAAGAATTTAATATTATTATAAAATAGAAGTACTAGAAATTAAAATGCCAATTCCTTACCAGGGTCCAAATGAGTTTATTTCAAATTTTATCCAATACTACACAGTTTCTGCAGACATCGTCGCCAATTATATACATTGCAGCATCGTTATGGTATCTTGCTCTGCTACATAAAGCAGCATTAATTATTTTTCGTTCATATTAATATTAATAAAATCAAAGAAAAAATTTATAAACACACGACGTGTCAGCAGCAGCCGAACCCCAATGACTCAACTTTTGTGTAGTGTAGACCATGATGAAATAACATAAGGTGGTTCCGTCGGCAACATACATCCACTTATTGTATGCTTGCAATAAGTGCGAGTGAAAGGAACATATTAAGCTGACTGTTGTATTGAGTGTGAGTGAGGCGGCAATGTGATTGTTAATTAACCCTTAGCATGTCCGTAGGGTTTGAATATGCCATTTATAATAAGAAGACGAGACATTTTTTTAAAGTTTGATTTTTAATAATTTTGAATTACCAATTAAGCACTGCTTTTGGTTCTTAATACAAATTTTTTTGTTTAAGTACTTAACTCTAAAATATATTCTTATTTTAAAATAAAAAGAAATTACAAATTTATCCAGCTCTACATTTTGTGCTGCGATTACTAATTTTTCTTTTAAATTGGTTGTTAGCCGGCGACATACTCTATACCATCCTCCGTCAACTCATATTAATATGTGCACGCTTGAGGGTTAATGAAAAAAAAAAAAAATTCGTCCGCACACAACCTTTCTCATCAACAAGCAAACGTGCACTGAAATAAGTTGATACTTCGTAAAACTTCGGCTCCCGACGGAACCACCTTATGTTATTTCATCATGGTGTAGACACCAGTTAAGCCTAGTACTCAGACGAGCAAAAAATGTTATCGGAAGGAATCAGGGTTGATATTCGTATGAAACCGATACAAATATTTTGCCGGCAAAATTATTCCACTAGGGTCATAATTTTGGCGGTACTCAGCACGAGCAAAATAATTGCCGATATATGCTGGAAAAGTATTTAATGGTATTTGTGGTATTCCGCCAGGCACGAGATATTTATTTGGCCGGTGAAATAAATGAAGTGGTGTGCGTGCATATGTACGTGATTACAATCGAAATCGAAACGTAAACACAAAGCTATGGAGTTCAAAAAGCAAAATATAAAGAGATTGAAGTAGTTTAGCGACGAGGAGATATTATTATTTTTAAAAGAAATCGAGCAGATGCATTTGCTATGTAATTTGGCGAATAAAAAGCAATTTGATGCAAACGCAATAAGAGGCGCATGGGAGTCTGTGGCTGCAGTGATGAATAGAGAGTAGAGTACAATTTCAAGTAATTATAAAATGTAAATGAATGTTCATAGGTATGTATTCCAGGTGATACGTGCAGAAAAGATTGGAAATCGTTGAGGGATAAATAGGGAATAAAAAATAGTTTATTGAATTTCTGTTCCGCAAAAATGCATTCATACAATATTGCGGTACATAAGCCGTGCATTGTCGTCCTTCAGCGCCACAGCGCCCACAAATAAAACATTTCTGCTTGCTTTGATACAAAATTTGAATTCTTAACTGATTTTATTTGTACACAGTGTAACCGTAGGGCATGCACACCTGGTCACACTCGGCCGCTAGTATTTTTATATTGCAAATTTTGCAAAATTTTTGCTCATCTGAGTACTAGGCTACATGGTGAAGCATAGGGGCCCTAGAGGTGCCAAAAAAGTTGAGTTTTGGTTGAGTTTCAATCGAGTTTGTCAGATTTTCCGAAAATTTCCACCCTGATATGCACATCGTGGAACTATCACCACTAAAAAAACAATAAAATCATATGTGAGTATGGAGAAAAAAGGTAAACAAAGAAATATTTTCTAAAAACAATACTTTTAATACAATTTTATCGCTAGATACGAGATTTGTTTGGTCACTTAAGGCCTAACAGGCATTCCTGGACTTTTGGCGCTTTTTTAAAAATAAAAATAAATAAATCATAAATTAATAAATAAATAAAGAAATAAATGAAACAAAATTGTACTTTTTTCAATTTTTAGTTCGTAGCGGAACTGGTTGAGCAAGTGAGTATAAATAAATAAAAAATTATTAAAAAACAATAAAAACGAGGGGGAACGTTATGAGCCGCGTCTGCGCCGCAGCTCTACTTTATACCCGGTACTCAGTCAGTATATATGTATGTGAGCTTGTTGTAATTTATTACATGTTCGCAAAAGGACAAAATTTAATTTTAGCCAAAAAAAAAAAAATTTAAGTCGAACCTTTTCGGAGATTTTGATCTATTAGATGTTTCCATATTTGTTTACATAAATTTTTTACATCTGCCATTTCTACATGTTTTTATCTACTTCCTACATATACATACACGGCTGTGTGCGAGAGAGAGAGGGAATCAGTCTGCGCTTGGGAGGCCACTGAAATTTCATTTGTTCCTTCTGACTATACTTATGATCAGTTCTGATCCAAATTCAATACTCTGATAGATATGGTCATTTTCTATGATTCTGCGTTTTTTGTTTTCCCGTATCTTCAAAATTGTAAATTTTCATATTTTGTGGGGGCGGAAGGGGGCGTGGCCAAATTTTAAAACAAACTCGTCTCGGTTGGTTCGGTTCACAGGAGCTTGGATAGAAAGTTTGGTGGTTCTAGCTCTTATAGTCTCTGAGAACTAGGCGTCAAAAAATTCGATCAGGCATAGCGCCTACCCCTGTGTGTGAGAGAGAGCGAGAGGGAACGATGCATTTCGAAATGGTTTTCTTCATTGTAGCTATATTTATCATCTGATCTAATCCAGATTCAACAATCTGATAGATAAGTTCTCTATGATTCTGCGATTTTAGTTTTCTCGTATCTTTAAAATTGTGCATGCCACAGATTTTCGTCCTTGGAGTGGGCGGAAGGGGGCGGGGCGAAATTTTGAAATACACTTGTAACAGTGCGTTAGGACAGGAGTCTGGATACAAAATAATGTTCCTCTAGCTTTTATGGTCTTTGAGCTATAGGCGCTAATGAAGACGGACAGACGGACAGACGGACGGACAGACAGACATAGCTATATCGACTCGGCTATTGATGCTGATCAAGAATATATATACTTTATGGGGTCGGAAACGCTTCCTTCTGGGTGTTACACACATTAATTTTTTGCACAAATCTAATATACCCCTTTACTCTTCGAGTACCGGGTATAATAAGTGTTGTTTAATGGAAAGAGGAGGACGAAATATATTTTAATTCGAATAGACTGTGTGTGGAATTTCCAGATAATTTCGACATACGTTACCATGGAACATTACCTAGGCTATTAGTAATATTATTTTCAACTGAAAAACAAACAAATGCCTGCCATCTAACCCTTACACTCACCATGCGTCCATGCAGAGAATAGAGATTAAAAAACAACAACTCCTTAAGATGAGGCAGAAGCACAGCTCCTCCATCTGTGGCTACGGTAGCATCAAATTTATTTGTTTATAATATAAAATCTGGTTTAAGTGGGAAAGTTTTTCATCCGATTATGAGTTTTTTATTACGTCTGCAAGAAAAAAAAAAGTAGCTTGTTTATAGAACTTCACTTGAACTCACAAAACACACAAACTAATACATCTACACGTTTGCACTTGTCCAATATAGACATATAGACGAAAGGAAATGCAGTAAAGGTCGATCCGCTGGTCTACGACAATGTTCCTGTCAAAACGTAAATTTTAGCTACCAACTTGTTCGGCCCCACAACACAGATCGCATCGATCAAACGCAGCAGAACAAATACAATTCATCGCAGACGCGCCAGCACCCGCTGTCCCCGCTTCAGTCCCAGCCATAGCAGTGCCGCAGACAGATCTTTCAAATCAGCATCAACAGCAGGATCAGGTTCAGGTGCAGCAACTCCAGCATCAGGAGCATCCACACCAGCAGCAGATTATTGCACATACACACAGCCACCAACAACACCAGAAGCTGCCGTCTGCTAAGACCATTCGGGCTTATTCAATACAAAATTTTCTATACGGACGCCACAGACACAGGCGTTGGGTGCTGGCGCCGCTGCTGAGAGCATCAATAATTCAGAATTCGACATAATGAATGGGGCTAGTGGCCAGGCCCAAGATGGCACCGTCGTCTGCTACACAACCGGTTCCCTGGTACCTGATGTTAATAACACGAATTTAGTTAGCAGTGAGCTGCAATCCCAACACATTACGGTGCCACTTCAGCTTCCTGTTGCCGTTCATCTACCGCGCACAGTGCCTGCAAATGGACCACTGCCCACCCAGAACCTACAGTTGCAGCAGCAGCTGGGTAACAACCCTAGTGTCACCGCTGGAGATGGACTAAATATACCGATACACAAGCTCAAGCAAATGCTGGCTACTCAGCTTGATTACTACTTTTCCAGGTACGCACTTGCATATTTATTCTTTCTCCAAAGCTTCCACTCTGACATAATTTTTCCCTGTTGCTTTAACAGAGAGAATCTGGCCAATGATACTTACCTGCTGTCGCAGATGGATAGCGACCAATATGTGTCCATATGGACTGTAGCAAGATTTAATCTTGTTAGAAAACTAAGCAAGGACATCAAACTTATTACGGAGGTGCTTCGTGAGTCGCCCAACGTTCAGGTGGATGACGAGGGTCTGCGAGTGCGTCCCAATCGCAAGCGTTGCATCATCATACTGCGCGAGATATCTAACAACACTCCTCTAGATGACGTCAAGGTCTGCCATCAACTCAGCTCCTCAAGTCCTGTACTCCCAATTTAATTTCCTTCTGCGTTCTCTCCGTTTGTAGGCTCTTTTCCGAAACGAGAACTGCCCTAGGCCGATCTCCTACGAGTTTGCTGCCAACAATTCATGGTACATCACATTCGAGTCGGACGAGGATGCCCAAAAGACCTTTAAGTATCTGCGCGAGGAGGTGAAGGAGTTTCAGGGAAAGCCCATTATGGCCCGTATCAAACCAAAATTGTTTATCAAGAGAATACAAGCTGTACAAAGTATTGAGAACGGCTACCGTCTGACTTCGCTACCGACTGCCGCAGTTTATGATTCTTCCGGTGCTGAGGTAGCCCCTGTCCGCTATGCGGTAGCCCCACAGCGGTACTTATATACCACCAATGGGGCAGTCCTTGGTCCCGCCTCTGTTCCCTATAATAATCAGGTAGTGATTGTAAGTGCTCAATATTATTTGATTTATATCTGAGACTGGTACCTAATATTTCACTCTCTTCAGCCGATTCAAGAGAATCAATTCTATCCCGGCTTGATGCCTGGTCCATGCCCACCTGTCAATGTAACCACTCCTGGCCATGGCGAGAACTTCTACGAGATTGGTGGCAATATGTATGCCACCAATGCATTGCCTCCGCAGGCTAGCTTCGCCGCCGCACCTGCACCCACCGCCCAAACGATTATCACCTCCAAACCGCAGGGCGGCGATTGCTACCACAATACTAACTACCGCGGTAATCCCAACAATACGGGCGGTTCTCGAAACTCTGGACCACGCGGCGAGCTCCGAAGCAAACCCCTGCGCAACACAAAAACTCTATCCCATATCCTGAGCGGCAGCCTTGTGCCCATCCAGCTAGCGGCGGGCATTCCCAGTGACATGGTGAGTGTGGTGCCCGCCAATATTGTCGATTCCCTGCAACAGGCTTCGCTGCAGCATGCCAAGCAACAGCCAGTTCACCAGCAGCTACACCAGCAGCAACAGCCGACAAGCTCCGCCCACGTCCAAGTCTAACAGCAGTTGGCAATAGGGCAGGTGAACAACTCCAATCGCCACTATAATGCCATCAAGAGTAATAATTGGAAGGGTACGTTTTTCACAGCCCCTCAACGTTGAGCCACTTCTTATTCACCCAATCTAATGGCAGGTGGCTTGCAAAAGAACCTGGAAAATATCTATGTCGGTGCATCAACCACCCACCACCACTACAGCAACCAAGCCCAGGCTCTGCAACAACAACAACATCAGTTACAGGAACAATCACAAGAGCCAAACTATCATTCGGCTTCCTCTAGCAGCGCGAGCGCACCTCAGGCTACCTTTACTCTGGCCGCTCAGCCGCCCAGCCAGCACCAACATCATCTGTTGGCCCATCATGCCGCACAGCAACTGACGGAGCAGCAGCAAGTTGAGCTGCAGGATGCGGAGAAAAACGTAGAGCATGGTTCACTTGCCATGCAACAGGTCAATCGCAGCAGCATGTCGGCCCACTCCTCTTTGTCGATGGCCATATCACTGAAAAAGGAGCCACTGCAATGGCTGAGGAGTCCCCTCCGTCGTCGTCGCGATGAGGAAAGCGGTACTATTAATAATGCTCCAAGCGATCGAGTGGGGGTAAGTAATCAGAATATTTCATGATTTTGTTGTTGCTAAGCCGAACTCTTCATAGATCTTTGGCTCCTCACCCTCACCGCTACATCAACAGAAACAGCTGAGGATTTCATCGTCCTCGTTTTCCGCCAGCAATGTCCAGTCAGGAAACAGCGTTCCCTCCCATCGCGGCGGTGATCGGGAGAGCCATTACAATATTCCCGACGTACCACCACAACCGTCCCAGGAACGGGGCAACTACAAGGGCAACAACGATAATCCTAACTTTCACGCCCAGCACTCGTCCATATCTAACAGCTCTCATCACCATGACCATAACGCCCTGTCCTCCCAGCAACACCTGGCAGCGTCACAGGAGCGGCATCATCACCACAATTCCATCGGCAGCAATGTGAGGAACAGCGGAGGAGTGGGCGTCAGCGGTAGAGCTGCAGCCGGAGGAGGCGTATCTGGGAATCATGGCGTGTCCGGTGGAAACGGCAATAGCACCAATGAGCGTTCCATACATCACGTTTTCCTGGGCTTTCATGCACACCAGCATCTGCAAGAACAGCAGCAACAGATGCCGGCAGCGCCAGTGCAACCGCCGCAGTTTGATCTGGAGGCAACCGCCTTCCCACCACTGCCAGCATCATCGGCAACGGTAAGCACGCCACACACTCCACTAGCCAATCCAAGCTTAACTCCAACTCGCCCTCGTTCTCTGCCTTAACACAGAGACAAACAATTCATCAGCAGCAGCAACTGAACGAAAGTGTAGAGAACAGCAAGTACCTGCGTTCAAGCAATCATAAGCAGGGCAAAGTTTGTCCTCACCTGGCCAACAGTTCCGCTGTCTCTGCTGCTGCCAACAACTGTTCTGAGAACCGCCTCTCGGACGTGGTTCGCACTGGCGGGGGCGAAGCCGGAGGCAAGGGAAAGGCTCGCAAAGAGACTGTTAAAAGCCAGCACTATCCCAATCGGACCCAGCTGCAGCAGCAACAACCCCAAACTCAGCCACAGCCACATTTGCCTCCCAACTTCCAGCAATATCAGCGAAATGTGCTGGTCAGTCCCACATCTGCCGTGGAGTGCGAGCCCCTCGAGGGCAACAACACTAAAAAGGTTACTAAGCAGAGCTTTAGTAACAGTTTGACGCATGTGATAAAGCTAGAAAAATTAAACAAGACTGAGGATGAAATGAATCCAAAGCAGCCGCTGCTGCAACAGAATCCGCAGCAACGTCTGGCCGAAGCCTACGCCCAGACTATGCAGCAGCAACTGCTACTGCTGGGTGCCCAAAACGAGTATGGCAGGGGCGCGGGGTCTACCACAGACGTGACCGCGGGCGCTTGTGCCTGCAGTGTGGCGACAGCTGCAACCGGTTTTACCGCAAGGCTGGCGGAGTGCAGCCTCAGCCAGCACCAGAAATCAACCTCCGACCTGCTCGCCAAAAAGGAAGCCAGCCTAACCAACAATTCCACCAGCAAGAAGAGCGTTTCCCCCTCCACATCGAACGAAAACAATGGCGCCGCGCCGGCGATCAAGCTGAGTTACGCTCAGGTAGCCCAGCATCACAGGGCCAACACGGAAAACAAGAATGGAAGTTCCTCCACGGGCACTCTTTCTCCCACTGGCAGCCACAATATGGATGTAGTCTTCGGCGATACCTCCAGCGAGATGGGTGTAGCAGGTGAAGCCTTTGCGGTTATCAATGCTGTTATGTCTGGCAAACCCGCTAGTAGCACACAGACAATGAATTCATGTCAAGGCAGCAACGCCGTCGGTGCTAAAGAAAAAGGTATGAGTAGCGAAATAATGTAACATTAATGCACGAGTACTTAATGTATGTTTCTCCACTGCAGACACTCGCTTTCATGCCTCGGCCATGGGCGGTGGTGCTCGCCACCAGAGCAAGGAGAAACACCGACAACATCATCAGCAACATTACGACGCTGGCGCAGATCACAATACAAACGCCAATATAGACAAGTCCAGAGCGCGCAACAACTATTAGGGAAAGGGAAAGTTGACAAAAGCGAGGCCATTGTGAAACCTTTGCAGGATGCCTCTGTTTATGCATCTGCCTGTATATATATATGAAATTTCATGTGTAAATAAGAGAACAATTTTTGTTACATCTATCTATATATCTATGCTTTAGATATTTACCAGCTAACTAAAAAGGCATGCAAAAGTGTTCATTCCTTTTTGTCGTATTTTTGTATCTGATTCCTCATTTTGTACTCACAGCTTTCGCCGCTGCTCAAGAGAGAGTTGAAAAAAAGGATAAAAGATGGTGGAGTAGCAAGCACAGCTTGGACCAGCTGTCATATTAGTAGGCAAAGGTACATACCCCTTTCTCCAGCTGTTTACCAGCATATGTATATGTATATATTCATACAGTGAACACAAAATTTATTCGGACACCCTTGTGACATAATTTTTCCCTGTTGCTTTAACAGAGAGAATCTGGCCAATGATACTTACCTGCTGTCGCAGATGGATAGCGACCAATATGTGTCCATATGGACTGTAGCAAGATTTAATCTTGTTAGAAAACTAAGCAAGGACATCAAACTTATTACGGAGGTGCTTCGTGAGTCGCCCAACGTTCAGGTGGATGACGAGGGTCTGCGAGTGCGTCCCAATCGCAAGCGTTGCATCATCATACTGCGCGAGATATCTAACAACACTCCTCTAGATGACGTCAAGGTCTGCCATCAACTCAGCTCCTCAAGTCCTGTACTCCCAATTTAATTTCCTTCTGCGTTCTCTCCGTTTGTAGGCTCTTTTCCGAAACGAGAACTGCCCTAGGCCGATCTCCTACGAGTTTGCTGCCAACAATTCATGGTACATCACATTCGAGTCGGACGAGGATGCCCAAAAGACCTTTAAGTATCTGCGCGAGGAGGTGAAGGAGTTTCAGGGAAAGCCCATTATGGCCCGTATCAAACCAAAATTGTTTATCAAGAGAATACAAGCTGTACAAAGTATTGAGAACGGCTACCGTCTGACTTCGCTACCGACTGCCGCAGTTTATGATTCTTCCGGTGCTGAGGTAGCCCCTGTCCGCTATGCGGTAGCCCCACAGCGGTACTTATATACCACCAATGGGGCAGTCCTTGGTCCCGCCTCTGTTCCCTATAATAATCAGGTAGTGATTGTAAGTGCTCAATATTATTTGATTTATATCTGAGACTGGTACCTAATATTTCACTCTCTTCAGCCGATTCAAGAGAATCAATTCTATCCCGGCTTGATGCCTGGTCCATGCCCACCTGTCAATGTAACCACTCCTGGCCATGGCGAGAACTTCTACGAGATTGGTGGCAATATGTATGCCACCAATGCATTGCCTCCGCAGGCTAGCTTCGCCGCCGCACCTGCACCCACCGCCCAAACGAATATCACCTCCAAACCGCAGGGCGGCGATTGCTACCACAATACTAACTACCGCGGTAATCCCAACAATACGGGCGGTTCTCGAAACTCTGGACCACGCGGCGAGCTCCGAAGCAAACCCCTGCGCAACACAAAAACTCTATCCCATATCCTGAGCGGCAGCCTTGTGCCCATCCAGCTAGCGGCGGGCATTCCCAGTGACATGGTGAGTGTGGTGCCCGCCAATATTGTCGATTCCCTGCAACAGGCTTCGCTGCAGCATGCCAAGCAACAGCCAGTTCACCAGCAGCTACACCAGCAGCAACAGCCGACAAGCTCCGCCCACGTCCAAGTCTAACAGCAGTTGGCAATAGGGCAGGTGAACAACTCCAATCGCCACTATAATGCCATCAAGAGTAATAATTGGAAGGGTACGTTTTTCACAGCCCCTCAACGTTGAGCCACTTCTTATTCACCCAATCTAATGGCAGGTGGCTTGCAAAAGAACCTGGAAAATATCTATGTCGGTGCATCAACCACCCACCACCACTACAGCAACCAAGCCCAGGCTCTGCAACAACAACAACATCAGTTACAGGAACAATCACAAGAGCCAAACTATCATTCGGCTTCCTCTAGCAGCGCGAGCGCACCTCAGGCTACCTTTACTCTGGCCGCTCAGCCGCCCAGCCAGCACCAACATCATCTGTTGGCCCATCATGCCGCACAGCAACTGACGGAGCAGCAGCAAGTTGAGCTGCAGGATGCGGAGAAAAACGTAGAGCATGGTTCACTTGCCATGCAACAGGTCAATCGCAGCAGCATGTCGGCCCACTCCTCTTTGTCGATGGCCATATCACTGAAAAAGGAGCCACTGCAATGGCTGAGGAGTCCCCTCCGTCGTCGTCGCGATGAGGAAAGCGGTACTATTAATAATGCTCCAAGCGATCGAGTGGGGGTAAGTAATCAGAATATTTCATGATTTTGTTGTTGCTAAGCCGAACTCTTCATAGATCTTTGGCTCCTCACCCTCACCGCTACATCAACAGAAACAGCTGAGGATTTCATCGTCCTCGTTTTCCGCCAGCAATGTCCAGTCAGGAAACAGCGTTCCCTCCCATCGCGGCGGTGATCGGGAGAGCCATTACAATATTCCCGACGTACCACCACAACCGTCCCAGGAACGGGGCAACTACAAGGGCAACAACGATAATCCTAACTTTCACGCTCAGCACTCGTCCATATCTAACAGCTCTCATCACCATGACCATAACGCCCTGTCCTCCCAGCAACACCTGGCAGCGTCACAGGAGCGGCATCATCACCACAATTCCATCGGCAGCAATGTGAGGAACAGCGGAGGAGTGGGCGTCAGCGGTAGAGCTGCAGCCGGAGGAGGCGTATCTGGGAATCATGGCGTGTCCGGTGGAAACGGCAATAGCACCAATGAGCGTTCCATACATCACGTTTTCCTGGGCTTTCATGCACACCAGCATCTGCAAGAACAGCAGCAACAGATGCCGGCAGCGCCAGTGCAACCGCCGCAGTTTGATCTGGAGGCAACCGCCTTCCCACCACTGCCAGCATCATCGGCAACGGTAAGCACGCCACACACTCCACTAGCCAATAATGCGTCCAAGCTTAACTCCAACTCGCCCTCGTTCTCTGCCTTAACACAGAGACAAACAATTCATCAGCAGCAGCAACTGAACGAAAGTGTAGAGAACAGCAAGTACCTGCGTTCAAGCAATCATAAGCAGGGCAAAGTTTGTCCTCACCTGGCCAACAGTTCCGCTGTCTCTGCTGCTGCCAACAACTGTTCTGAGAACCGCCTCTCGGACGTGGTTCGCACTGCCTGCAGTGTGGCGACAGCTGCAACCGGTTTTACCGCAAGGCTGGCGGAGTGCAGCCTCAGCCAGCACCAGAAATCAACCTCCGACCTGCTCGCCAAAAAGGAAGCCAGCCTAACCAAGGATTCCACCAGCAAGAAGAGCGTTTCCCCCTCCACATCGAACGAAAACAATGGCGCCGCGCCGGCGATCAAGCTGAGTTACGCTCAGGTAGCCCAGCATCACAGGGCCAACACGGAAAACAAGAATGGAAGTTCCTCCACGGGCACTCTTTCTCCCACTGGCAGCCACAATATGGATGTAGTCTTCGGCGATACCTCCAGCGAGATGGGTGTAGCAGGTGAAGCCTTTGCGGTTATCAATGCTGTTATGTCTGGCAAAGACAATGAATTCATGTCAAGGCAGCAACGCCGTCGGTGCTAAAGAAAAAGGTATGAGTAGCGAAATAATGTAACATTAATGCACGAGTACTTAATGTATGTTTCTCCACTGCAGACACTCGCTTTCATGCCTCGGCCATGGGCGGTGGTGCTCGCCACCAGAGCAAGGAGAAACACCGACAACATCATCAGCAACATTACGACGCTGGCGCAGATCACAATACAAACGCCAATATAGACAAGTCCAGAGCGCGCAACAACTATTAGGGAAAGGGAAAGTTGACAAAAGCGAGGCCATTGTGAAACCTTTGCAGGATGCCTCTGTTTATGCATCTGCCTGTATATATATGAAATTTCATGTGTAAATAAGAGAACAATTTTTGTTACATCTATCTATATATCTATGCTTTAGATATTTACCAGCTAACTAAAAAGGCATGCAAAAGTGTTCATTCCTTTTTGTCGTATTTTTGTATCTGATTCCTCATTTTGTACTCACAGCTTTCGCCGCTGCTCAAGAGAGAGTTGAAAAAAAGGATAAAAGATGGTGGAGTAGCAAGCACAGCTTGGACCAGCTGTCATATTAGTAGGCAAAGGTACATACCCCTTTCTCCAGCTGTTTACCAGCATATGTATATGTATATATTCATACAGTGAACACAAAATTTATTCGGACACCCTTGTTATACCCGGTACTCGAAGAGTAAAGGGGTATATTAGATTTGTGCAAAAAATTAATGTGTGTAACACCCAGAAGGAAGCGTTTCCGACCCCATAAAGTATATATATTCTTGATCAGCATCAATAGCCGAGTCGATATAGCTATGTCTGTCTGTCCGTCCGTCTGTCCGTCTGTCCGTCCGTCCGTCTTCATTAGCGCCTATAGCTCAAAGACCATAAAAGCTAGAGGAACACTATTTTGTATCCAGACTCCTGTCCTATCGCACTGTTACAAGTGTATTTCAAAATTTCGCCCCGCCCCCTTCCGCCCACTCCAAGGACGAAAATCTGTGGCATGCACAATTTTAAAGATATCAGAATCATAGAGAATGAGCATATCTATCAGATTGTAGAATCTGGATAAGATCGGATAATAAATATAGCCACAATGAAGAAAACCATTTCGAAATGCATCGTTCCCTCTCGCTCTCTCTCACACACAGGGGTAGGCGCTATGCCTGATCGAATTTTTTGACGCCTAGTTCTCAGAGACTATAAGAGCTAGAACCACCAAACTTTCTATCCAAGCTCCTGTGATATCAAACCGAGACGAGTTTGTTTTAAAATTTGGCCACGCCCCCTTCCGCCCCCACAAAAGATGAAAATCTACAATTTTGAAGATACGGGAAAACCAAAAACGCAGAATCATAGAAAATGACTATATCTATCAGAGTATTGAATTTGGATCAGATCGGATCATAAATATAGTCAGAAGGAACAAATGAAATTTCAGTGGCCTTCCTAGCGCAGACTCATTCCTTCTCTCTCTCGCACACAACCGTGTATGTATATGTAGGAAGTAGATAAAAACATGTAGAAATGGCAGATGTAAAAAATTTATGTTAACCAATATGGAAACATCTAATAGATCAAAATCTCCGAAAAGGTTCGACTTAAATTGTTTTTTTTTGGCTAAAATTAAATTTTTTTCTTTTGCGAACATGTAATAAACTACAACAAGCTCACATACATATATACTGACTGAGTACCGGGTATAAAGTAGAACCGCGGTGCAGACGCGGCTCATAACGTTCCCCCTCGTTTTTCAACTTTATTCATTAATAACGTCAAAGGTATATATGGTAAAATAAAATTAAATAATTCATATTGAAGATAAACATTCTTAACATATATTTTATGCATCAAATTATGCAATTTCAGCTTTAACATTAGATAAATCCTCAAATTAAATAAAAAAGGTACGTCGACCTATACTTTTAATTAAATTGTTTATCTCATTAGCGCTTTGTCCCATTCAGCTACCATTGATGAAATGCTGTGCTTCCTTATCCCAAACATGCTCTATAGGATTCAAATCCGGTGATTGGGGAGGTGTTTTTTGCTGCTTACTTCCGTCAGCTAATCACCCCCAAACCATTACATTTCCGCCACCATTTGTAACGGTTGGGATCAAGTTTTTCTCGTTCAAGGCTTATTGACATTGAGTTTTGCGAACTGCAATCGCTTCTTTTTGTTGATGTCAACTCTTCCATGTAAATTAGCCTTGTGAAGGTAGTTGCGAATGGTTTGTTTTGTCGCTTCCTCTATATTCTTGCGAATCATTGTAGATGTTGTTCTAGGATTTTTCAAGACTGTAGACACAACATTACGCTCTTCGCGAAAATTTCAGTATCTTAGACCGTGATTTCCCGCGATTGGCCCCTAATTCTCCTGTGTCTAGGTATTTTTTTATTACACTTTGAATTGTGGAAGGTGATTTGCCAATGATTCTACAGATTTAGCGAAAACTACGATTTTCCAAATGTAATTTTAGTATGGATTTTCGCAAATCTAGTGATAAATCTTGACCTCGTCCCATTTTGTCCATTCGTAGCAAAAAACTCAGAGAAACTAACATACTAAATAAAAACACATCTAATATACCCCTTTAGTCTTTGAGTACCGGGTATAAAAATGCACACAGATGCCCGATCCGAATTAATTCCAAGAAAACCGCAAAGAAGAATTGCTGATTGCTGAATTGCTGACCCTTGGTTTCAGATGTAGAAGAGAATAAATGCAAAGTGTGTAAGGCCGGAGCCCGGGGCTCCGCCATACAAGACGGCGGCAGCGACCCACCCCGTACGAACCAGAAGCCCGCACGGAGAGTCGCATGGACCGAGAATTTGAGTTGCCCAGAGAGGCAGTAGGAGAGTAGCGGCACACAGCGCACTGCGCATGCCAAGAGCGTGGCCGATCACCGCCCGATGGCCAGGCCTCGGGACGATCGGCGAGGAGAGAGGGTCAGTCAGTGAGAAGACAGAGCAGTGATTAGTGGCCTCGCGTAGAGTTAACAGTGAAATTGTAAACTCAAGGAGAGACAAGTAAAAGGAAGGAAGAATAAACCCCATAAGAAACTGCCCGGCGTTTTGTCATTATTTCGGGGCGAAGAAATACCCAGTGGTGAGTCCCAGTTCCTTACCGGTATCCCGGTAGACCCTACCTCCCTTTCCCTTGCCACCGACCGACCGTCAGTGTAGGCTGCCCTCACCGTAGATAGTCCAGGGGCGGGACCACCGAGCTAAAGGGGAAGTGCGATCGCGAGGGGAAGAGGCCCATAGACCTGATCCGTCTTGACGTCTCAGAATTACAAATTTCTTGTGACGGACCCTGGCTGCCTGAGTTCTATCTCCCCGGCCAGTGGCTTCTTTACAAGTGGCGCCCGAGCAGGGACGTTGAGACGGCAAAGGGGTGTCAAATTGTCGGCGTAAAGAACCGAACATTTGTCACAATCGGTCATTCTTCCATTCCACCAGCGCGTATCGTGGCCCGGTAGGCGGGGGAACGAGAAAGAGAGGCTGTAGAGAGACGAGGTAGAGGCTAAGTGCTAGCGCTCTAATTCCCCCCCGTTTATGTTACCCCTCTCCCGTTTCGTTTATTGCATATAAATTCTTTTTCAGCATCGCGAAACTGAAACGATTTGTGTGCGCGACCGTGGTAGCATTTCGTTTCCCCCCCCCCGTTTAGGTTCCCCTCCCCCGGCGGGTCTCATATATTTGGCGTTGGCTCAGCGTCGAGTGAGAGAGACGGTTGATGAGCATAACAGAGTTGCTCAACGGGGGTTGATTCGCTCTCTACACCGCGGCTGACGGGTGAGTGACCGACGGTGCACAGTTAGCTAAACGGAGCGAGAGAGTAAAGCGGACCCGAAAACGTACGGTACCGGCGCACAGCTGCAGGCAGATCCGATCGACGGGAAATCGCGTGGGTGTTAGTGGACTTTGCCGTGTGCGTGCAGGGCCCACACAGTGGGACGATTCGGTTGCGCGAGCGACAAAATTTATTGGGAAGTGAAATTTTGACAGTGTTCAGACAAAGATGGAAGGGGATGAGCGAGCCGTGGATCCACACCTGCTAACCGAGGAACGAACTCCGAATCCAGGCATTGGTGTGGGGTGGGTGTACCGGAGGCGGCGCGACGAGTTGATAGCCATGGCCCTGGAATTGGACATAGATTGCGCGGGGAAGGTGGACGAGCTGCGTAAACGGGTGGCCCGCTGCATATCCCAGGGGCGCCACACGGCCGAGAAATGGGACTTGATAGCCAAGTTAGGAGCCCAGTATATTAGAATAGAGGCCGCTGAGAAGGAAGGGGGACCGTCCGGTCTGCATAAGAGGACGCCCCTACACCAGTCGAAACTGGAGATAGGGGAACTCTTAAGCGTACCCACGCGTCGTACGTTGTCATGCTCCTCACTGGTTCTACCCGCCTTCCCAGGGGACAAATCACAAGTACCGGTGATGACGTCAGACGAGGGGCCGAGCTCCCTTAGGAGCGAGGCAGGGCCCGCGACGGCGGAAAACATACCGGAAAGGGGGGACCGTCATGCCGGTCCAGGCATGACCAGGTATATTCAAATAGAGGCCACTGAGGAGAAAGGGGAACCGTCCGGTCTGCAGAAGGTGACGCCCCTACACTAGTCGAAGCTGGAGATAGGGGCATTGTTGAGAGTATCATACTCCTCTCTGGTTCTACCCGCCTTCCAAGCGAACAGATCACCAGTACCGGTGCCTAAGTTAGACGAGGGACCGAGCTCCCATAGGAGCGAGGCAAGGCCCGCAACGGCGGAGAACGTGCCGGAAAGGGGGGACCGTCATGCCGGTCCCGACGAACCGAGGACTCGGGAGTGGGGACCGCCCAGGAATCAGAGGTTGGTCCCCGAGATCGTGCGGAAATGGGGAGTACGTTTCGACGGGCTGACGGACCCCTTGTCTTTCATAGAAGACGTAGCGGAGAGGATGATTTCGCACAGGATAGACGAGGATGAGATGCCCAGTGCGATGAACGAACTCTGCGTCGACGCCGCCGCACTGTGGCTGCGGGCCAGCGGGCTGCGTCGAGGTTCGTGGGCGACTTTCCGGGCGGGTTTCCTGGACAGTTTTCTGCCCCCGAGATTCCCGTCCGCCTGCAAAGGAAAGGCGAGACCTTCTTGCAGTATTCCATCGCGATACAATCCTTGATGCACCAGGCGGGGTACGATACCAAGAAGAGGCTCGCTCGGGTATACGACAACATGGCGGCCATGTATAAAATGTTTATCCGGCCGAGCGACTACGCGAATCTCAGCCAGCTCACTCAGAGGGCGGCCGAGGTGGAATACATAAGGAAGAGAGACCCTGGCTTTGAGGCGGGGCCGATTGAACACCCTAATGTAACGAGTGACAGATGGGGGGTGCGGGGAAGGCAGAACCCGTTCCGCGAGAGACCGGGAATGACTCGGAACGCCGAGATGGCTCATCGCGCGACTACTCAAGCCGACGATCAACCCTATGACCCACGAAGGGCGTGTCGTAGGTGCGCCGAGAACGACCACTACGCTCGAGAATGCCCTAATCCTCGGATCCTCTTCTGCGTAGGTTGTGGGAAACGGAACGTGCTGACCAGAGAGTGCTGTCCAAGAGGAGGGTTGGGAAACGGATCCCAGCCCCACTCCGGTCGGGACCGAGTGGAGGCGTAATAGAGGCAGGCCCGGGGAGCGGAGACCGATTGAGGGTCGAGGGGGGCCGGATCGTGGCAAGGGTGGAGATTGGGGGTCGTCTCAACTCTGCGAATGAGGAGTGTGCCCGAACGTTGGCAGCGGTGGTAGAGATGGAGACCGCGAGGACGCGCATAAGACTGGCAGATGGCTCTTGCCTGGACACCAACCGATCGCTCAGGGCGGAAATCGGGGCTTGGGGGCAAGTGGTGATGCCGTCGATGGTCGAACCATTGATTCTGGGGATGGACTTCTTGTGCGCTGTGGGGACACGTGTGGAATGCGGGTCGCAGAGGCTGCTCATAGGAACGACAGCGGCCCCTGGAGGGAAGGCGATCGGGCAAAAGGCGGGAATGGGTAAGGAGGAGTTCGGGGAAACGGAGGCCCAGCTCTCCACGATGTATCCCACGCCACCAGAGGGATCAGGAAAGGCGCCAACCGACACCGAAGGTACGGCGACGGAGAAAGAGGCGCGGCGGCAAGGAGACCAGGCGGAACGGCCAGTCCGTCAGAAGCCCCCGGTGGGGGACCATGGGGACCAGGGGGACGAGGTATTTACACCCGAGTGGATGGAGGAAAGGGACGATGACCCGGGTAAGGATCGTCCGTGGCCCGAGGACTTGGAACCCGAACTGCAGGCGTTCCTGGAGGCGGAGCTCGAAGCATTTGAGGGACTTCAGGGCGTGTCCCACATCGCAGAGCACCGGATCATCATGAGGGACGACAAGCCGCTGAAGCAGCGCTACTATCCCAAGAACCCGGCCATGCAAAGGGTTATCGACAAACAGGTCGATGAGCTGTTGGAAACGGGGGCCGTGGAACCATCACGAAGTCCTCACAGTGCCCCGATAGTCATGGTGCGGAAGAAGACGGGGGAGTGGCGTATGTGTGTGGACTTCAGGCAGCTCAACGCACACTCTGTCCCGGACGCATACCCCACACCCAGGATAAACCACATCCTGGAAAAACTACGAAAGGCGAAGTTCATATCCACGCTGGACCTGAAATATGGGTACTGGCAAATCCCGATGGCCCCGGATAGTAGGGAATGCACGGCTTTTACAGTGCCGGGAAGAGGCCCTTTGGGCTGCACTCAGCCAGTGCCACATTTCAGAGGGCGCTGGATACCGTGATCGGGCCGGAGTTGGAGCCGTGCGCCTTTGCCAACCTGGACGATATCATAGTCGTCGGGGAAACTGAGGCAGTGCATCGGCATGGCATCTTGGTACCGAAGGTTCGTGCCGAACTTCGCTGATCTGGTACTGCCGCTGTCCACTCTACTCAAAAAGGGCGTCAAGTGGCATTGGGGCCAGGAACAGCAGGCTGCGTTAGATCTGCTCAAGGAAAAGCTCACCACGGCCCCGGTACTGGCGTGCCCGGACTTTGAGGAAAGGTTCACCCTCCAGACCGACGCTAGTGATTTCGGCCTGGGAGCGGTGCTGACCCAGACCATCGCCGATCAGGAGAAGGTGATAGCGTACGCGAGCCGTAAACTGCTGCCGGCGGAGCAGAATTACTCCGCGACGGAAAAGGAGTGCTTGGCCATAGTATGGTCCATCAGGAAGCTGAGATGCTACCTGGAGGGGTACCACTTCGAGGTCGTGACAGACCACCTGGCCTTGAAATGGCTGAACTCCATTGAGAGTCCTACCAGTTCGACGTGCGCTATAGACGAGGGAAGATGAATGTAGTGGCCGACGCGTTGTCGAGGCAGCCGCTAGAGGAGTTGCACCTGGCCAACGATACTACTGGCCAGGGATGTTCCGGGATGCGGCCAGGTACGTGCGGGGATGCGACAAGTGCCAAAGGTTCAAAGGGGAGCAGAGGAAGATGCTGAAGAGGCAGGTTGGTGAGCCATTCACGGTGTTGTGTGCGGATTTCGTTGGACCCCTTCCGAGATCCGAACATGGTAATAATGTTCTGCTAGTTTTCCACGACGCTTTTAGCAAATGGGTGGAACTAGTTCCCTTAAGACGAGCGACGGCGGCCAACTTGCAGCGGGCCTTCCGGGAGAGGATCCTGAGTCGATTCGGCGTTCCCCGCAAGTTCGTCTGCGATAATGGGGTACAGTTCGTCAGTCGGATGTTCAAGGCATATTTGGCGTCGCTGAGGGTGGAGGTACAACACACGGCGCCGTACTGCCCACAGGAGAACCCGACCGAGAGGACGAACCGCACCGTCAAGACAATGATAGCACAGTTTATCGGGGACCAGCAGAGCACGTGGGACGAACTGTTACCGGAGATCTCGTTGGCCGTGAACTCGAGCATAGCCGACTCGACAGGATTCTCACCGGCGTTCCTGGTTCAAGGCCGAGAGCCAAGACTACCGGCAGCATTGTACGAGGAGGCCACCCCGGGGTCGGCGACCAGCCCACACACCCCAAAGGAGAAGGCCACCCGGCTCAAGGAGGTGTTCGAGATCGTGAGAGGAAATCTGCAGAAGGCCGCCACCACACAAGCTCGACACTACAACCTGCGTAGGCGAGCGTATGGGTACGACAACACCAGCTGTCCATCGCAGCTGCGGGATTTGCGGCCAAACTGGCACCCAAGTTTGACAAGGTGATCAGGTTCGACTCCCCCAACATCGTGAGGCTGAGTAAGTTTGGGGAGCGGAAAACCAAGACGGCCAACATAGCGCAATTAAAGCCGTTCTATGCGGCTGAAACGGAAGGGGCAGTCCGAGAAGGAGTAGGGGGAGACTAGTCGGGGACGAGGCGACCAGACAAACAGTACCCTTTAGCATGGCCCGCCTTAGACCCGTCCTGACCAAACGAGGCATAGTAGCGACCATCGCCCACTCCGGGGCGATTCAGAGAAACCACACTAATACCTTTGTGTTTACAGAATACAATGAAGCGAAAAACAGCAACGGTGCGGACGTTCGAGGTGGCGTCAAGCGGAGAAGAGGACGGGCCCCTATTCCGGCGGCGATTCACCGAGGAACGGGCGGACGGTGACACTCCGGGGAATACCGGGCAGACGAGCCCCGCCGCAGTGGCCAACCCAAAGGCGACCTCGAAGGCCCGCTCGCCGTCCCCCAGCTGGGCACCTCCACCCGACCGGGTCCAGCGCCCGTCGTTGAGGGGCTCCTACCGCGGGTGCCGACGATTGGCGGCTGCGACGACAGGAACCGGGAGGGGCGCCCAACTCCTAAACCCGAATGCGTGGGCCGACTGCAGGGGCAGGCGCCGCCTGATGCGGTCGCGCGGGGACCAGCCGAGTACCGCCGCGCCGCCAGAGGAGACGGGAGTGGCCATTACTGATTTCCAGGCGAAGGAGGCGTACACCATCCGGGGCGGCCCCGCCGGACTGGCGGGCCGCATTCTGTGCCAGGTCGAAGCAGAGAGGACCCATCGACGCCGTGAGGAGATCCATGTCAGGAGCCGCGCGACCCTGCTGGAGGACGGGGTGGCGTACCACGTCACGTGGAAGCGAGGCGGCGCCGTCACGGTCGTGCTAGAGGATCGAAAGGGGGGGTGTAAGGCCGGAGCCCGGGGCTCCCGCCATACAAGACGGCGGCAGCGACCCACCCCGTACGAACCAGACGCCCGCACGGAGCGGCAGGAACCTACGGGGTGCGAGACGTAAGCCCGCGAGGAGCACGTAGGACGACGGCAACGAACCGCCCCGTGCGAACCAGAGGCCCGCATGAAGCGGCAGGGACCCACGGGGGCGCGAGACATAAGCCCGCGAGGAGCAACTACCTTATTGTTTTTACATTATTATTTCCCATTATTAGTATTAATTAAGTAGAATTAAGGCATAGAATTAAGCATAATATAAGAGTCGCATGGAGCGAGAATTTGAGTTGCCCAGAGAGTCAGTAGGAGAGTAGCGGCACACAGCGCACTGCGCATGCCAAGAGCGTGGCCGATCACCGCCCGAAGGCCAGTCCTCGGGACGATCGGCGAGGAGAGATGGTCAGTCAGTGAGAAGACAGAGCAGTAATTAGTGCCCTCGCGGAGAGTTAAAAGTGAAATTGTAAACTCAAGGAGAGACAAGTAAAAGGAAGGAAGAATAAACCCCATAAGAAACTGCCCGGCGTTTTGTCATTATTTCGGGGCGAAGAAATACCCAGTGGTGAGTCCCAGTTCCTTACCGGTATCCCGGCAGACCCTACCTCCCTTTCCCTTGCCACCGACCGACCGTCAGTGTAGGCTGCCCTCACCGTAGATAGTCCAGGGGCGGGACCACCGAGCTAAAAGGGAAGTGCGATCGCGAGGGGAAGAGGCCCATAGACCTGATCCGTCTTGACGTCTCAGAATTACAAATTTCTTGTGACGGACCCTGGCTGCCTGAGTTCTATCTCCCCGGCCAGTGGCTTCTTTACAAGTGTACGAATCATTTTTATGCCGCATTTTGAGCGCTTTTTTCGCTTTCCTTTGAGAATTTTTGCTGGAAATAATGAAAGTTAAATTTGTCTACCCGGTATATTAGATTTGTGCTAAAAGTGGATGTGTGTATATTCTTGATCAGCATCAATAGCCGAGTCGATATAGCCATGTCTGTCTGTCCGTCCGTCCCCATTATCGCCTATATCTCAAAGATTATAAAAACTAGAGTAACCAAATTTTGTATCCGGACTCCTGTGATATCACACTATTTCAAGTGCATTTCAAAATTTCGCCCCGCCCCCTTCCGCTCACACAAAGCACAACAATCTGTGGCATAAACTATTTTAAAGATACGAGGAATCTAAAAACACAGAATCATAGACAATGACCATATCTATCGCAGTGTTGAATCTGGATCAGATCAGATCATAAATATAGCCACAATGAAGAAAATAATTTCGAAATGCATCGTTCTCTCTCGCTCTCGCTCTAGCAAGATTTAATCTTGTTAGAAAACTAAGCAAGGACATCAAACTTATTACGGAGGTGCTTCGTGAGTCGCCCAACGTTCAGGTAGATGACGAGGGTCTGCGAGTGCGTCCCAATCGCAAGCGTTGCATTATCATACTGCGCGAGATATCTGTTCAAGCAGAACATAATTATATTATCACACTGAACTGATCTATATATAACGTACATAAAATAAGTAATTTATGGCTGCTAGGGTGTGTGTTCATAAAACATGAACAGGAACCAACAAAGGCCAACCAATAAACAATACAGTCCACTTGAGAAAAAGGACACATAGAGTCCATAAAATCATATACATGGGCACGTCGAACCCAAATCTATTAACACATGTTGTTTGCATGTAGTTGTTGTCATTAGAAGGGATGAGCGTGGGAACAAATGCCGCACATCTCTGCTTTTCTTAGCGTTGGTCTTAGTTTTAATTACCTTATATTTTCCTATATATAGTGCATAAGTTTTGAAAATAAAACAGTTTGAATTTACAACTCAGCTAGCAAGTGTTTTGACTTTTTATTTAAGGTCTTAACATTTTGGTCCTTCGAGACTCTCCGTTGTTTCCCCCCTGTGGTAAGAGCACGGAGTTAAACCAGCTCCTTAAAGACTGCAGAAGTTTCAAGTACACCCACAGCTAAAGCAAAGACAATATAAATAGTAAGATAAATCTCGACATACAACATTTTTGGAGTCCATTTTGGCTGTGTGGAATCTCACGAAATAGAGAGAGACAGATAGTCAGAGAGAAAGAGAGCGAACCGCTCTCTCGTCCCATACGTGTGCACACTTGTTAGGTCTGCTTGTTTGTATTGGTTATTGACGACGCCGCGCTCAACGAAATACCCAATACCTTAGAATTCATTGCGGACTATGACACTATTTGAAGACGCTTGCTCCTTGTTGGAAGCTGCCGAGCTTTTTCGGCAACTCTGACTCCACATTTACGAAATTAAAATTGTCTCCGTTTTTAGTTTAATGTTTTTAATTATTGTATTTAAAGGGTTTTGTTTATTATATATTTTATGGGCGTGCCCGTGAGTTTGAGGTGGGTTGACGGTATAATTTATAAACGAAACTATAACGGCCCTATGGCCGTTATGATGAGGTGTGATACACGATGCTGCATTCGACGACGACTTTAACAGAGTGGGGGTGGGTCTCGCGAAGCACTGCAATTTAAGCAGTACATGCGCGGACCATGAGCGTGTGTGTGCGTAGGCACCGAGAGCGCAAGAGTAGATCGCACTCTTAAGAGCTAATGACAGCTGCTGCTCCGAACATACTCCCCCCCGTTGAAAGACCTGGGCTTTTAACAGGATCCTTAACGGGAAGGACGCACAGCTTGATGATAGCTCGACGAGTGGTTCCGGAGGGTGTCCGCAGTATAGCAACTCGCACAGCCCCATCAGTTCCAGCGATGACTTCGATCACCCGTGCTAAGGGCCACTTTATTGGTGGCAAGTTTTCGTCCTTGATGCAGACGACGTCGTTGGCATGGATCGATGGTTGTGGTGTGCGCCATTTGGCGCGTTGTTGGAGCAGGGTCAAATATTCCTCAATCCAACTCTTTATAAGATCTGCTGGGCACAGGTGACTCGTTGCCAGCGATCAAGACGATTGAAGTTTAGACCCGTAACTTCTGGCTCGGGAAACTCCATCAGCCGACGACCAATTAGAACATGTCCTGGTGTAAGGATGCCAAGATCTTCAGGGGTTTCTGAAATTGAAATAAGAGGACGAGATTGATTATAGCCTGGCATTTGCAGACCAAGGTCTGCAGCTCGCAGAAGGCAAAGAGCGACGATCCCACGGAGCGCTACGAATGTTGCTTGGCCATCTTCAGTGCTGCCTCCCACAAGCCCCCGAAATGAGGCGAGCGGGGTTGTATAAATCTCCAATCGAAGCCGTTGTTGATGCAGATGAAGACGCTGATGTAACATTTGATAGGCGCTCGATTGCGCCCATCTGGCAAGTAGTAGAAGGGACGGCAGTAGTCGATTCCAGCGATGCTGAATGCAGGTGAATCCTGTATTCGATCCTTCGGTAGGTAAGCCATGACGTGCTCTACAAGACGAGGTATGGATCGGCAGCACATGACGCATTTCCGCAATGCGCGTGCCACAGTTTTCAGGCCGCCGATGGGCCAAAACTGTACGCGAGTCGCTCCAAGTAGCGACTGCGAACCAGCATGGTGATGTTTCCGAGGAAAGTGTGTGATGATAGGGAACGTCAGTGGATGATCCCTAAGCAAAATGATTGGGTGGCGTGTATCGAAGCCGAGAGTTGAATGGCGCAGGCGGCCACCAACACGAATTAATCCAAGGTCATTTATGCAGTGTACGAGCGATGTGATGCTGCTGGGGGACTCCACGCAGCTTCCTTTGCGCCGAGCAAGGTACTCAGGATACAGGTGGGCCCGTTGAACAATGTGTCTTAACAGATGTGATTCCTTGCGAAGGGCCTTGGATGAGATATCAGGTAACTTCATCCTACTGATGAACTTCTGAACGTAGCCAACGAGGCGCATCATGACTCCGAATGAGTTGATGTGCGTAAACGAAAGCGAGATGTTGTCCACGTAGAAGTCCTGTAGAATGGTTTCCAACCGCTATGGATCTAGGGAAGACATATGGCTAGCTGATGTTTAGCGCGAATAGCTAAAACGATGCAGGCTGAATACGATGGGTGATTCTGTTTGATTTGACCGCTTCCCAAACTTGACGAACCAAGTCATCGAGCCGAGTGCTGTGATTGGTGCAAAGATTGGGATGCGATGAGCGACGAGAGAGTGGGGGCAGAATGCCCGCCACTAGACAGAATCCATCCATGAGATCAACGACGAGAGAGTGGGGGCCGAGTGCCCGCCACTGGACGGAATCCATCCACGATTGTGTTGAGATCAACGACGAGACAATGGAGGCTGAGTGCCTGCCACTAGATAGAATCCATCCGAAGTGACCACTTCCCAAAATCGATGAACCAAATCATTGAGCCGAATGCTGTGATTGGTGTCATCCAAGATTGGGATGCGATGATCGACGACAGAGTGGGGGCCGAATGCCCGCCACTCGACAGAATCCATCCGAAGTGATGCGACCAACGACGAGAGCGTGGGGGCCGAGTGCCCGCCACTGGACGGAATCCATCCACGATTGTGTTGAGATCAACGACGAGACGGTGGAGGCCGAGTGCCTGCCACTAGATAGAATCCATCCGAAGTGACCACTTCCCAAAATCGATGAACCAAATCATTGAGCCGAATGCTGTGATTGGTGTCATCCAAAGATTGGGATGCGATGATCGACGACAGAGTGGGGGCCGAATGCCCGCCACTCGACAGAATCCATCCGAAGTGATGCGATCAACGACGAGAGCGTGGGGGCCGAATGCCCACCACTGGATAGATCCATTTGATTTAAACATTTCCCAATATCGCTGAACCAAGTCATCGAGCCGAGTGCTGTGATTGGTGCAAAGATTGGGATGCGATGAGCGACGAGAGATGATCCGTAATCTTCTGGGCAACGAACGGCAGTGATGCTAGTGGTGAACTCTGAAATCCTCGATTTCAGAACGAGATCCACCGAGATACCTTCAGGTGAGAAGCTAGCATCTCCTATGCCAGAGACTGCGGTGAGCGATTTGGTTTTGCGACGTTGTAGCTGATTAGCTAGACGAGTAGTGCGTGACATGGCACGAAAGTTCCCGCGATGGTTTTGACGAGAACGACGACAATGGCTGATAATACAGCATCAGGCGGACTTTTGGATAAGAGAGGTTGTGGCAAGGAGAGCGACAATGAGGGTGACAATGGCGATCTGAATTGGTTGTAGTGTTGAGGCTTCACTTGGAGAAGCGGGTTGGACGGTTTCTGCTCGACGAACGAAATACAACAGGGTATGGTGTTTCTAGCGCATGTGACGCGCGAAGATGTGAGGTAGCAGCGTCCAGAAACGCCCGCAACTTGCCAACCAATGAGTCGCCATGCGTCAATCCAAGTATCGCTCTGATGTGTATCTGTTGAATGAGACATTTATTAGCAATCGGTTTTTTGTAAATTTGCATAGTGTTGTTGTAGTTAGCCTCGGTCATCTCCAACGAACTGATGGTGTCCAACTAGAAGATTGATTCCAATTTGTCCACCAGCTCCAGAAGTAGTTTCAGGTTGTAGTATTCCAAACTGCGTAGCTTTTTGTTATCCAATTGGGCAACGAGCCCCTGAAGTCGGTCGAAGATGGTCTTTATCTTGAGGCTCAAGAATTCAATCCAGCTAGTAGCTGGATCAGCACTAGCCAACACTTCATGAATAGGAGCGCCACTCGAGGGTGTGTCATCCGAGGCGGAGCGGATATTTATATTGTCGACACTCATTTTTAGCTGCGTTTAGCTTTTAATGTTTTTTCCGCTAAACTTTTTCCAAGCCGGTTGCGCAGATCTAACGATGCGAACGTTATTGATCTGGAATGCGGCGAATTCAGGCAGAGAGATGCATCGATATGTGAAATCGACGGCGACAAAATGTATGTGTGTGCATATGCACTGCACCGGCACAGAGATCATAAGCGACGACCGAGAATGCCGCGACGCAACGAAAGCGAAGACGAGCAATGTATGTATATGTGTGTATGTGCACTGCGCCGGCACAGAGGGCACAAGCGACGACCGATAATGCACCGAAGCAACGAAAGCGAACAAAGTGTATGTTTGTATGTGCCTTGCACCGGCACAGAGGGCACAAGCGACGAGCGATAATCAACAGTTATGCACAAGAGAACGACTTCGAGTTCAAAAGAGTTCTTGGTATGCGGCTGCTCACGAGCGCGGGATGAAGCAAACGACGAAAGAGGAGACAACGAAATCTAACGGATTTCGCTTAGCACTCTATGCAGCCGGTCTCGACAGTGCGTTGCGCAGGCTGAAGCAGACGACGAAAGAGAACACGAAAACGAATAGCGGCCCGCTAGAAACTGTCACGGTCGGCCACAGCGACTTTTGGTTCGCTACTTTTTTTCCGAATGTTGGGTTAAATCTTTGACACAGATTTAACTCAATGTTTTGAACACTTTTTTCCACTCAAAGGTCACGGGGATCACGTCGGGGTCACCAAAATGTTGGAAGCTGCCGAGCTTTTTCGGCAACTCTGACTCCACATTTACGAAATTAAAATTGTCTCCGTTTTTAGTTTAATGTTTTTAATTATTGTATTTAAAGGGTTTTGTTTATTATATATTTTATGGGCGTGCCCGTGAGTTTGAGGTGGGTTGACGGTATAATTTATAAACGAAACTATAACGGCCCTATGGCCGTTATGATGAGGTGTGATACACGATGCTGCGTTCGACGACGACTTTAACAGAGTGGGGGTGGGTCTCGCGAAGCACTGCAATTTAAGCAGTACATGCGCGGACCATGAGCGTGTGTGTGCGTAGGCACCGAGAGCGCAAGAGTAGATCGCACTCTTAAGAGCTAATGACAGCTGCTGCTCCGAACACTCCTAATACAAAAAAAGTAATACTTTGTATATCCCTTATATGCTAATTTTGTTTAATGTACTATACACGAATATAATGAAGGAATGTACCTATGTAAAAATACACAATCGATGTGATAAATGTCTTCACATTCGATTAAATGTCTGTTGGGTATTTGTGGGTCGACTTAATATGCAAAGAATTTTGAAGTTCTTATGCATGCATGTATGTGCGTTTGTACGTAAACTTGTGCAAAGAAGACAAGACAATTTGATAAAATTTCTTGAAAGGCGAATTGCGGTATAGGGGTTGATTTTGCGATTGAACAGGTTGGATAGAACCAAAAATTGTATTGTCTGTTATCGTATCAATATTTAGTAATAAAACCACTTTAATATTTTACTCGATAATTTTAAAACCATAACAATTGTATACCTAATATCAAATGCTCAAAATGGTTTACATTGTATATTAAAGAATTATATTATTATTACTATTTAAATAAATAATGCAATTTTATTATCCAAATGTCAATCGCCAACGAATTTTTTTCCCCCCTCCCCAATTCTCAGCAAATACATTTCTGTCTTGTTTACGTCTCGTCAAAATTCGGCGGCTCGGCACAAATACGCACACATAAGTGCTTGCAGCTCTGTGTGTACTCACACATGCAAACTCATTCTCTCTTATCTTCTTCGTGCGAGCGAGACAGCGCGCACTTAGGCATATACAGAAAACTTCGCTGCTCACGATTGAAATTGTACGGGCGATACTCATCTTATTATTTATATTGTCTTTGGCTAAAGGTAGCGAAAATAAAAAACTCTGGTTTTCCCTCTTGGAGTAAGAAACCGAGTATAAAATTAATGAAACGTAAGTTTCTATTAATAAAAAAAAAACAAAATATTACGCGAAAGTGGCGTGTTCGAGGCCTGATGCATCGAACAAAAATTTGAAAAAAGAAGAAATATAAATCCTCAACATCGGAAGTGCAAGGTGAATTGGAGGCCAGCGATAAAAAAAAAAAATCGCAAACGGCCGAATAATATAAAAAACAAAAATAAATAAAAAAGAACTGAGTGAACAAAAAAAAAAACATGTGTGTGTTTAAAAAATAAAGCCACAACAAAACCAAAGCAACAACGACGGCAGCGACCAAAAGCATCCACGGCAGCGTCAACTACGGCATCAAGCGGTAACAGCGGCATCAACAACGACGGTAGCGACCAACAGCAGCATCCCCGGCAGCGTGAACTACGGCATCAAGGAGCAGCAGATACAGCAGCAGCAGCAGCAGCACCAGCAGAAGAAGAAGTCCTCAGTTAAGTCAGACATTTTTTTGTATATACATATAGACTAGCAAACCCGGCGAACTCTGTTTCGCCACCAGATGGCTTCGTTTTATGTAACATTTCGTTTGGTGATTAAGAATGACGATGAAGAAACATTTTTTTGTTTGTTTTATATTTGAAAAGGAAAAATTTTATTTCATTTCACATCAGTAATGAATTCATTTCGATTACAAAAATGCGGTGTTATTTAGTTGAACTTCTCTAAGTAAATGAAAGTGAATCCAAAGTAAATACTGAATCGAAGCGTTATACGTGTCCGCAAATTATCGGTTTCATTGAAGTGCTCTTTGGTAAACCATATTTTTTGTTTTTTGGTCTGACGTTAACACAAACAAAGCGGATGGTTTCCCAAATCGTGAACACGCAACGTATAACTGCCCATGTGAAAAACAATGATTTTCTAAATTTATCCCGCAAACACTAAGCGATTTGCCTTGCGACCTGTTAATTGTCATTGCGAACGCAGGCGAACTGGAAATTGCAATCGTTTGAAGTCAAACGGAAGATCAGTCGGAGTCATTGGTATTCGAGGAATACATACATTTTCATCTGCGTACTTTCCGTTAATAATGGTTGCCTCTATCAAATTTTACCGAAAGTCGAGTACCGTTGCAAAGTCGCGGTGGATTCAAATTACGCAACATCATAATAACTGTACCAACTTTGAGTTGCAAGTTATGTGGTGGAAATCCTGGTAACTCCAGAGAGTTCAAAAACTCCGTTGGTTAATTTACTACATCATCGGGATTTGTTATGGAATCAACGGATTTGTATGTCACCAAATCGCCAGCAATTTTTGATTGAATGGTGAAATTAAGTGCGTGTTCGTCAATATTCTTTGCGTCAAGAATTGCTCGTTGACTTAACCAAGCATAATTCTGATAATTCTCACTAATGTTTGGGAAAAAATTTACAATAAGAGCTAATTGAGAGTCTACAAATCGGCAAAAGTCGTTGGTAAGAGTAATTAATCCAGATGTCGGATCAACATCCAACAGTTAACAATTGTTTGGAAAATTGTGCAGCACTTTGATCATTTTGAAGTTGAACTCTCATATTAGTGGTTAGCGATGTTTTTACGTTATTCCATAAAGGTGATGCCTTCAGCCAAACATTCAATTCATCTGCAGGCGTACCACGGGGAATTACTGGCAACGTCTGCCTGAAATCGCCTGCCAATAATATCATCAAGCCGCCAAAGATGTTGTTATTTCGCCGAAGATCCTTCAGTGTGAAGTTAAGTGCTTGAAGTGATTTCTTATGTGCCATTGTGCACTCATCCCAAACAATGAGCTTGCATTGCATCAACAATTTTCCCATTGCACTGGATCGGGAAATATTGCATGTTGGATTATCAATTGTGTTTAAATTGAGTGGCAACTTAAGCGCAGAATGCGCAGTACGATCGCCATCTAGAAGAGTCGCCGCAATTCCAGATGATGCTAACGCCAAAGCTATGTCACATCTTGATCGAATAGTGGCCAAAATCAATGAAATGACAAATGTTTTCCCTGTTCCTCCAGGTGCGTCCAGGAAGAATAGACCACCAGTATTATTGCCCACCGCTTGCATTAATGTTTCGTATACTTGATTTTGCTGTTCATTCAGCAACGGCACATTATTTCGAACGAATACCTGCAATGTATCAACATTGTATTGCAGCTCTCGATTTAATTCTTGGTTGAATGCATCGTGCATCGATCGATTTGGCGCAATCATTCCTACTTCAATCAGTAGCTTGTTTGCAATAGTCAAGCATTGATTCTCAATCAGAATCAATCCTTCATTGTAGATTTCATCGGTTATTTGGATGTCAGGATTATTCGTTTGAATGCTCGTCTGAGTATTTGTTCCATAACTGAATTGGTTGTGAAGGAAAACATGTGGTGATGATAATTGCGAACAGCGTTCGTATTTGGTACGCATTTGATGAAACAACTGAATCCGGAAGTGTTAAATCCCAATGAGAATCGTTCTCCAGCAAACCCAATAGTTGACATGCTTCTCTATATGTTTGGCATTGGTGGCCATTCACAGTTTTCAAATGCGCAAATGATTTTGGTCCACGTACATTTACCAACAGCAGTCGTAAATAAAAACATTCATCATTTCTAGGATGAAAAGTATACATGCGACCTAGTGCATCAGTGGAAAACACCTGTGGCCAATCTGGAACTGGGGTTCCTTGTTTGCGACGTTGGAATTTCTTTGTTGATTGATTCCAAGTGTAATACTTGGGCATTTCAAAGTACATCAGCGTCGCTGCAAATGGATCTGCTTCACACATTGCAAAGAAGCTAGTCAATGTTGTCGATGGTGGTCTCTCATCACGTTGTGCCGCATTAGCCTCAGTGAAGTAAACTCTTTGGCAATTGTCCAAATGCACTGCTAAATGTACAACTGTGGGATATCTTTCATGAATTTGAAATGACAATAATCGCCACAGTGCTTCATTAGTACTGACGTATCTGCCCATTTGAAAGTTGCCGATTTCGTCATTCGCATTTTCCCACGCAATATCAAACACAGCCATGTCGCTGCCTTTTGTGACGTACTTGCACAAATATTTGATTGATTTGGCCCAAATGACAGCTCTCAACGTTTGCATGTGTTTCGAAAATTCGTGATAGCAGCGGGCAATATGATAATTCCATTATCTTCTTTTGAACGCCGACGATAAACTGGATATCCATCGTTCCCTGTGACTGTTTCAGCAACTAACGGTCGCGGATATCGTTTTGTGCACTTTCCATCAGCCATGCAAGGCGATAATGGATTTAATGCACCGCACAGTTCATGCACCATCTGTGTCGTCACAATGTCGTGTAGATGGGGATCAGTGACTGGATCAGGAATTTCAGCTGATATGATGTCATCCACTTCATTTTAATGTAATTTATTCAGCAACCAAATTATGATATGAGCATTCGGTAGTCCACGCTTCTGCCATTCCACCGAGTACATATAACAACGTGTGTCACTAAAAACTCGATACTTAGTAAGCACATACATCATAACCTTGAGTTTTTGCTGAATTACTCTGGCGATTATGTCATGGCGATCTTGCGATTTTTGGCCCGGTTCCAACTCACGTTCAATTTCCGTCCACTTCGGATTGCATGTGAACGTAATAAATAAATCCGGAGTTCCATAATTTTGCACGTACGTCATAGCATCTTGAGCGTATTCGTGCATGTGGCGTGGGCTTTCGATATAAGATGATGAGAGAATCGTCAGACGTTCAATATTCTGAACATCACCATACACGCAAATGTATATAGTCCTCAGATCGTAGCTTTGCCTGATTGAATCGGATGAACGCTAAACGTTCGACTTTGACATACATGTCGACAGCGAATGGCTGGAATAGCCGACGGCACTTCAGAATGACATTCTCCTCATGTGTACGAATCATCACACGATACGCATAGTAATTAATTGCGCTTAGATTTTTATTCGTTGATACGCCTGAATATGCAAAATTAAATGAATTGTTAATGGAAACCAATAATAGCAATAATAGCAATAATTAGTGTGTGAATATTGTACCTGTAATTGGATCGACCATCTTCGACGTGATGTCGTATCCGTCTTGCCCTTGCCAATAAATGATTGGATATTGTAACGCATCGTACAAACGATGTGTCTCGTTTACAGGATGCATGATATTGTTCTATTGCTGTTATTGCTGTTCTGAACATTTTAACCACAGCATTATAAGCGTGAAAAAATGCTTGCATCTGTTCAATAATTCGTCTTTTTAACTGTTGTGTTCCCTGTATATTGCACCGCACATTCAGCTGATCCACCATCGACGAAATGAAATATATTTGCAGAAATTGATGCGGTTCATCCACCATTGAACCATGCAGATTATATATTTGTCCTTGTATCTGTAATTGCAAACAATCATTTGTTGAAGAATACGGTGTAACTTCTAATCGTGTGATGGTGTAGTGTGTGGTGTATATGTAGTTGTTATGTGTTGCAATTCATTGTATTGGTGTGAGTGATTGGTTATGTGTGTTGTATCTTTTACCATGCAAGTCGGCATGAAGCCGCCTTCTCGAATGATATTAGCTCCAAAGGAAGTCATGCGAAAGCAGTTATTGAATTCAAGGATGTGTTGAAGAAAATGGCTGGAATCGGGATCACTTCCATCGAACAATGGTTTCAGTGGCTGTGGTGGTGTAAGTAATGGATACAATTTGACTTTTCCACTTGCGCAGCACAATCCAGCCGTTTCTCTTTTAAACTTTAACGCATTGCAATATCGGCATATAGTCGTCATTGGTCCAATATCTAAATTTTCATCATCACTGTAGTTCGCAGTGGGATTATAATGGAATGCCAAGCGATTGTATGATGCCAATGATCTTCGTGTCCTCACGCGTTGTCCCAATCGGGAATTTTCTCTTTCTTCGCTTAAGTTCTGTGAATACACTTGTTGCTGGCTTGCATGTCTTGTGCGGCGGCCGATGTTCGCACGTTGTCCTCTAGGCATTTTAGACTATGGACGGAGTGGTGAATTTTAACCTCAAATGCACGATCCACATAATTTACACAGTTCAACTTACCACCTTAAAGACAAATGCCTGCTGCTGAAATTGAATAACAATTTGCACACGTGATACACGTGATTGATTTGATGGTTTCCAATTGAAATGTTAGGAAACGAATAATTTATTTTTTAAAATTTGTTTTCACAATTTCACAGTGTACACAATTTCGGTTTGTCACATGAAATTAACTGAGCAGAGAACAATGAGTAGCTGTCAAACAATGTATCACCACTAACCATACAAGCATACGAGCCGAACGCTTGGTACTACATTTCTCAGACTTCGCTTGCGACAGCCGTTTGTATGAAATGTCTTATCTATGTATTGTATGGTTAGTGATATCACGCACCGGCGCTATCTACTTAAAATACTGGTTTGTAGTACATGCTATGTATCAGAGATTTCGCTGTATGTAAAAAAAGATTTTCCCGGTTTTCTTTGAAATTTTTCCTGAATAAACCTGTTATAACCTCACGGAGCCCGTGACCTTTCCAAGGAATGCAAAACCGTGGAAATCGGTTCGTGCATTCTGGAGTTATAGCGGCAGGAAGAAAACCCGACTTATTTTTATATAGTAGATATTACTTCTAATTTACTTAGAAGTAAATACTAGATAAAATCATTAAGCTACTAGAGGCTCAGGCCGTAATGGCAAATGAAGTTAAAGGGATTGAAGCTCGTATATTCACAAGTGAATCTCTAGGCTAGGAGAGCTTAAAAAAAGGCTGCAGCAAATAACACTACATTAATGCTATGTGGAGTAGTCGATCATGACTACTACAAGAAAAATACATTTGTTAAAATGATGAAAATATAGATGACATAGAAAAGAGCTATGATGAAAATACTACTGAAACTTCGATGAAAGGGAAAGTAGAAAAAGCAAAGTTAGAACCAGTGGTGACTGGAACTTTGAAAGAAGATATGGAGCCAAAAATTGACCAGAGTCTTGGGAAAATATCGGACAGTATCGATACATTTGTGGAAAATCTAAAAACGTATTTAAAAGAAAGTATAGAGAGGTTAGATCAGGCTAAAACAAGGGAGTGTAACCTGAGAAAAGCCAAAATTGAATTCTTTAGTAAAAGACTAAACAAAAAAGTTGAGGAATTCTATAATGGTTATGAAACAAATGACAGCTTCGACGAACAGATCGCCGAGCTAGACTTTGATATTCAGAACACGTTAAGCAACTTAGAAATAAGGATGCAGGAAGTTATGGAGGAAAAAGCTAGCGTTAGTAAAGCGTCAGTAGCAAAGAAGGAAGATGAAGATTTTCCGGTTCTACCAAAGGCAGAAGTACCCACATTTTCAGGAGAAGAAAAAGAATGGGATGGGTTTTCACAATTATTTTGTGAAATAATTCATAATAGAGATGGGCTGAGTACATCTCTAAAATTCAATTATTTAAAAATGGCAATAAAAGGTGAAGCAAGGAGTACGGTTGCTCACTTATAAACGGGGCCATTGGAAAATTATAATGCCGCTTGGGAATTGCTGACCAAGCGGTATGAAAATAAAATAAAAATATTTTCAGATCAGCTGAATCGGTAGCTAGATTAGTCAATGCTAGACAACGATTCAGCAAAACATATTAAATTGTTTTCTGACTCGATAAATGAGTCAATACATTTAATAAAGTTAAAGTCACAATTAGCAGAAGAAGTTGATGAGATTTTTGTCATTTTGAGAAAATTTAATAAAGATGCCGTTCAATTATATGAAAGTCATATAAAAAGGACAAAAGAGATCCCAACATTGCCCGATATAATGGAATTTCTGGAACAACGGTATACTTCTGTGTACTCATCGCAGGATGCAGAGAAAAAACCGCTGAAAAAATTGGTGAAATATAGTAGCATTAAAGAAAGTTGTCCGCTGTGTAAAATGGCAGGCCATACACTAATGCAATGCTATAGGTTTAAGAGAATGATTCCGATAGAGAGAGGACAGGTTATTCAAAAGCAACGCCTGTTCAAAAGATTCTGTAGGCACGACATATATAAGAAATGCTCCTCGGAAATGGTTTGTGGGATTTGTAAAAAATCCCATCACACGATGCTCCATATTCCCTATGAAAAAAGGGAAAATGTTAACACTTGTTTCACAAAGAAACAAGCGTTTTAAGCCACAGCACTTATAAAAGTAAGAGCGGTAAATGGTGGCTATGGAAACCCTAGAGCTCTAATTGATTGTGGGTCACAATGCACCATCATTTCAGAGGAAGCAGCACAAATATTAAAAGTGGCGCGCAAAAGGGAAAACACCGAGGTGAGTGGAGTATCATCGAAAGACTCTTTCACTTCAAAGTATAAGGTAACTTTAACAGTAAAAACTCGGGATGCCGATAAAAAACCTCTTCTCCCAAAACTTATGAAGGCTTTACCTGCAAAGTCGTTCAATATTGATAAATCAAAATGGAAAGATTATGTGTTGGCTGACCCTAACTTTAATAAACCAAGTAGGGTGGATATAATAGTTGGGGTAGATTTGTATGCCCATATTGTAAAAGACGGAGTAGTGAAAATAGATGGACTACTTGGTCAAAATACAGAATTCGGATGGATTATATCCGGTTGCACCAAGTCAAAAGGTGATAAATTGATTGTAGCGACAACAATTGAAGTCGGGGACTTAGAGCGTTTCTGGGAAATGGAAAACGAAAGTACTGACGTGGAAGAAGATGTTTGTGAGAAGCATTTCTTGGACTCTACAAAAAGAGATGAAAATGGAAGGTATGTGGTGAAAATACCATTCAAAAAAGATAAGGATCTAGGAGATTCAAAGGCACAAGCTATAGCGCGAATTTATAATTTAGAAAAGAAACTCGGCAAAAAAATAAAAAATTAAAAGAAAATTACATAAAGTTCATGCATTTAGGACATATGGTAGAGTCCAAGAAAGAGGGAAAATATTATTTACCCCATCAGGGAGTCATAAGAGATTCCAGTCTAACGACAAAACTCAGGGTGGTTTTTGATGCGTCAGCAAAAACCACATATAATAAAAGCTTAGATGATATCATGTGGGTGGGACCAAGAGTTCAAAAAGATATCTTCGATATTATGGTAAAATGGCGAAAGTGGCCATTTGTTGTATCAGCGGACATTGAAAAAAAGTACCGGCAAATTAATGTTGATGAAGAAGATCAGCATTATTTGCATATAATCTGGAGAGACGATCCAAACGAAAAATTAAAACAATATAAACTAACAACCGTTACGTACGGTACAGCTTCAGCACCCTACTTAGCTGCTAGGGTGCTTGTTGGAATATCATATAATTGCGGAAATAAAGCAATTAGAGAAATCATAAAAAATTATTTTTATATGGACGACCTGATGACAGGTGCTGATTCCATATTAGATGCCAAATGGCATGTAAAGGAAGTTACCCAGGAGTTTGATAAGGTTGGGTTTAACTTAAGAAAGTGGATAACAAATATCCCAGAAATTGTTAAGGACGTTAGAGATAACGAAGAAAATAAAGTATTAACCATTGAAGAGAATGAATCCGTCAAAACATTAGGACTTCAATGGGAGCCAGTTAAAGACGAGTTTAGGTTAGTGTGTATTACATAATATGTCAACATTGTTATGTATGTATGTATCGTGTTACTTATGCATAATTCCCCGACTGAACATTCTCCCGGCCGTTGAACTGGTGTTCAACCATCGCCTAAGTTGATGGAAAATTGGCGGGACCTTGGGGTAGGAGCTGAAGATCCACGCCGTTCTTGGGTTGATGTCCGGGGCTTCCATGATCGATACTTTTTCCGGAAAATGTAGCCAATAATCAATAGAATTGACATGGCTAGGAGAGCATAGGCAGCAATTTGGTGGTGCTGCACTGCGGTGATATGGTGTGGCAGCTCGTGCTGATTGATTGCTGCTAGTTGCTGGCGTAGATCATCAAGTTCTTGGAGATAGTCTAAAGTCTGGTTCAGCTGGTGTACCATTGGTGGTGAAGGAGATGTCACCGCTGAACTTATGTCTCCAAATCGAGTGTAGATTGATTTTACCTCGCTGTTTGTATTGCTGAAGGTGCTGATGCTTATTTCTGTGTTGCGAGCAGTATATCCAGGAGATAGCGAAAGTAAGCCAGTTCCTTCCAACAGTATGGTTGATGGATATCCGTTGCAGACTGCTTGGAGTCTCATTGTAGTGTGTGTTGCAAAGATCCATTTGTTCGGTTGCTGAGTTCTTGTCCACAACATGTCCGCCTTTGAATGAATGACGTGACATAATGTTGTTGTTTTGTTGTTAAACAACTGGAACTCGCAGCGATTATCAACGTTAAAGACCGTTTGATGATCAAAACAGATGAATTCTTCGTTGGGCAGTCTGAAGCAGCGTCGAAATTCCTCTGGAGTAAAACCCATGAACTGATCTCGATGTGTGTTTACTGTAATTACAGTTGTTTTGAGATCGAACAAGCTCCCACTTGTTGAGTCCCAGGTAGGAATTGGGATGATGCTGAAAATTTCAAGCTGAGCTGTTGAAACTAGAGGTAGCGTTACCTTGAATATGACGTTTGCAGTTGGTGTTCCTTCGGCCCGCTTGATTCTGTATAGCTGAATGACATTTTTTGTTGTAACCGGCAGCATTCGATCGGGTGGCAAATGATCCCGTATTTGGTCTAGTTGATCTCTTAATTGTTCAGGAGAAACTAGCGTAGGATTTATTGTCCGATGGTGAATACCGATTAGTACATCATCTATATCGGACTTCATACGTTGAAGACTCGTTGTCAACAGAGTTAATTGTGCTGTGAGTCCTAGGTATGCCTGAGTGAGATGATCGCCGTGATATGTTCCTCTTTCTCTGTTGATGGTAGCCACTTGCCGTTCCAACACCTTCAGGCGATTGTCCGTTGCTGACTTATCTTTCCTGACAACATTGATTGTGGAGTCGACAATCGAGGTTTGATTTCGCAGTAGATGTAGTAGAAAGTCTTCGTTTGTTTTTACATTTTCGATTACTTCGGCCATTTTCTCAGCGTATTTGGAGTCAAGAACACCGAACAAATTTTTTGCCACGTTTCCAATATGGATCCAAGTCATGGTATATGATCATGGTCCATTCAGACGTTGTCATTCTTGAGGTTCCAATTTTCTCATAGAATATTCCAGGTTTGGTCTCGAATTGTGTCACATTTATTGACTGTGACAACGCTAATGGAAGCATGAGAAGCATCACTAGCAATGTTGATATTATTGAAAGTGCAACTGCCTTTTTGCGCTGTGGTGGTGGCTCATCAGGCCTTGCCATGTCGTTGATGACGGTGATGGAGCGTTTGATCGCCACGTCTTCTGGAAATAACGGTGCTAGACGAGTGATGGAGCGCTTGTATACCCCTGATGCTGTTTTAACATCAACCACTCGGACGTGGTTGTCTTGGCCAGGATAGGTTCTAATGATGCGACCCATTGGCCACTTCATTACTGGAAGGTTGTCTTCCTTCACCAAAACAAGTAGTCCTTCGGGCACGTTTGGTGAAGCGGTTTTCCACTTGTGCCGTGTTTGTAGTTCTTGGAGGTATTCCATAGACCATTGTTTCCAGAATGAATGTTTTATGCGTGATACCAATTCCCAGCGCTTTACCAGTGTTTTTTCTTGATGCTCAGTGTTGACGTCCGGTGGGGTTGTCAATGGTTCAGAATTGAGAATTGCTTCAATTTCAATTATTACTGTGTTTAGTTCCTCAAATGTCAAGGATGCTGTGTTTGTGGTTGTGATCAGGAGCTTTTTTGCTGATTTAACCGCAGCTTCCCAAAGGCCTCCAAACGATCGGGCCCGGGGAGGAATGAATTTGAAGTCCACTTGTCTTTTGTTGCAGTGATTCGTTATTAGATCATGTGCCTTTTCGCTGAAGATGGCTTCTTTTAGTTCCTTTAGTTGATTATTTGCACCTATGAAGTTGGTTGCATTATCGCAATGAATAGTCTGGCATTTCCCACGCCTGCTTAAGAATCGACGGAGAGCTGCCAAGAATGCATCTGTGGTTAGGTCGCTCACCAATTCTAGGTGCACTGCCTTTGTTTAAAAGCAGCAGAACACGGCGATGTATGCCTTGTCTGGCCTTTTTCCTCGGATCTTATGGTGGATCGCAATCGGTCCACAGTAGTCAACGCCTGCATTAAGAAATGGGCGTGCTTGTGTGACTCTTTATGCTGGAAGATTGCCCATAATCTGATTCATTAGCTTTGGTCTGGCTCTGGTGCATCTAACACAGCTGTGAATGATGTTTCTAGCCATCGTTTTGTCGTTGATGATCCAATACTGTTGTCTTGCTATTGCCCTTAGGGCTTGGGCACCGCAATGCATGTTCTCCTCATGGAGTTCTCGCATAATCATTTTGACTATCGGATCATTGTATGGCAGTAGAATTTGATGTTTAGCGTTGTACGGAAGTAGAGCTTCTTCTAGTCTACCGCAAACTCGGATGAGCCCATCTTCTCCTAGTATGGGAGATAACGATATGATCGAGCTCTTTTTGTCCACAATCTTATAGCGCTGTAGCTGCCTTAAGTCTGCGGTAAACTCGACTTGTTGGATAGTTCGCAAGATTATAGCGCGAGCACTATTCAGTTCTCCTGTGCAGAGTGTCGTTGTAGCCGCTCTATTGGTTTTTTAAAAAAGCGTAACATGTATGCTACAATGCGATGAAGCTTGTAAAATGAGTTGCTATGTCTGCATGTGTATAGTTCTTCTCCAAGTGCGCTGGGTGTGATTGGCAAGCTGACATGCTTCGCCTTTCTCTCGAGATTAGTAGGCTCACTGATTGTTGCTGTCGGCCATTTGTCTCGGGATCCGTGGAGGAATAGCGGTCCGTATAACCACAGATTGTGATCTGCTAATCTGCTTGCTGCAATTCCTCTTGACAGTACATCGGCTGAGTTATTGGTCGATGAAACGTCACGCCATTGTAGTTGGTTAGACAATGCCTGTATTTTGGCTATTCGATTTGCTACAAACGTATGGTACACATACACAATGGTGGAGTCAGTCCAAAAACATCCTGAAACCGTGTTGATGTCCATATGAAGATCCGTTCGGACTTGGTGTGTGAGTTCGGCACCAAGGACTGCAGAGCAAAGTTCTAACCGTGGTATTGATTGCTTGGCTGTCGGTGCCACACGTGACTTGGAGCAGAGCAGTCGCACTGACACTTGATTGTTTTTGTATGTAGCGTATATTGATGCGCCATAGGCTCTTTCTGATGCGTCTACAAAGGTGTGTAGTTCTTAGGTAACTGAAACCTTGCCGTCATAGATATGCCGGGGCATCTGTATCTCGTTCACTGATTGTAGGTCTTCACGGTAGTCTTTCCATTCGTGTTGGAGCTGTAGCGGTAATTCGTCATCCCAGTCCAGCTTTAACTCCCAAAGTTGTTGCATGAAGATCTTGGCCTTGAGTCCTAATGGGTCTAATGAGTCCTAATGCAAAAAGTCCTAATGGGTCAAAGACTTGGGCTAGCTCGGAGCATACCACACGTTTTGTGATGCGTGCGGCTTGGCTTTTATGGGTTCTTCCGCGTAGTTGATCCTTCTTTGGCATCCAGATAAGACCTAGAGTTTTCACGCTGTAGTGATCTAGTGTCTCTCCCAGTTTGACATCGCTTACAATGTCCTCTTTGGGGATTCCTTGAAGAAGTTGCTCATTGTTGGAGCACCATTTGCGGAGTTTAAATCCGCGAGGTGACAATATCCTTGTGAGTTCTTGTTGCACTTGGATCGCTTCTGGAATCGTGTTTGCCCCAGTAAGACAATCGTCGACGTAGAAATCATTCTTTAATGTTGATGATCCTACTGGTAGTCTGTCCTTGTTTTGTATTGCCAAGTGATCCAGACATTTGGTTGCCAGAAACGGAGCAGCTGTTGTCCCGTATGTGACAGTTTTTAGCCGATAGTACTTGATGTCCTCAGACGGATTGTTTCTCCAGACGATCATTTGATGGAATTGATCCTCCGGATTTATCCACACTTGTCGGTACATTTTTTCTATGTCCGCTATGAATACGTATTTATGAGTCCGAAATCGTAATAGAATGGACAGAAGTTCACTCTGAACTGTGGGTCCAGCATGTAGAATGTCGTTCAATGACTTTCCGCTTGCTGATTTGCATGATGCATCAAATACCACTCGCAGCTTTGTTGTGGTACTTTCGGGTTTGAGCACACAGTGATGTGGTATGAAGTAATGCCTTTCCGGGATGTATGATGCTGGGACCATCTTCATGTGTCCTAGATCTTCATATTCGTTCATGAACTCCACATAGCTCTTCCAAGTGTCTGGTGAAGTCCGTCACTCTAGTGCCAGAAATCTTTTAGTTGAAATTTCCAAAGACCCCCCCCAGGGCTGAAGAGTGTTCGGAAAATGGGAGTTTCACTATAAGCCGGCCACCAGCTGCAGTTTGTAAATTTTCTAAGAAATGAGCTTCGCATTGTGTCTCGAGCGGTGTGCGTGGTTTTTCGTCTGTTTCAAGGTTATCCAGAGTCCAGAATCGTTCCATGAGTTCATTTATTCCCGTTGCACAAATGGTCGAGGAACTGTAGGCAGACTTCATTTTTCCTGCTATAATCCATCCCAATTTCGTATTTTGCATCAAATGGCCTCCTATCTTAAGGTGATATTGATTTGGGAGGAGCAGGGAATAATAATGTTCTGCTCCGATGAGCATGTCGATTTTTCCTGGGTAATGGAAGTTCGGGTCCGCCAGTGGGAACTTGGTTGGTATGTTTAAGTTCACCGAATCGAGTGCCTGAGCTGGTTGATCTGCTATTATTTGTGGCAGTACAAACGCCTCAATTCTTTGCGTAAAACCGCTGTGAAGGGATTTTATAAGCACATTTACTCGTGCTCTGCTGGTCTTTGATTGACCTCCAATTCCTTCGATGCGCAATGTTGTGTTATTAAGTTTAAGCGACAACATTGATGCCATTCGTTCAGAGATCAAATTTATCTGTGATCCCGAGTCTAGCAATGCTCTGAAGTTAGCAACCTGTCCGTTGGTTGCTTCTACTGCCACTCTTGCTGTGGCCAGTAGATTGTAACTATTGTTACTTGCTGCACAAACCATTGGTGCCGTTGGTTCTGTGGATGCATCGTGTTGTGTTTCTTGTCGCACTTGAGTCCGGTTCGACCTGGGCATGCGTTTGTTTTGTGATTTGTTCTAAAACAATTAACGCACATTTTTTGCTTTTGTACCCAGTTTAGTCGTTCTGCTGGAGATCTGGAGCGAAACTCTTCACATGCGTAAAGCCGATGGTTTGCCTTTTTGCAAAATGAACATAACGGTGATTGTGCATGTCCAGTGTTTGCTGATGCGCAGGCCGTGCCTTTTGGCTCTTTCTTCAATGTTTGTGGCTTCCTACCACTTCCTAGAACTCGAATTCTCTGCTCCAGGGACTGAAGTATTGTGTCCAATGGCTGTATATCTTTTGAGCTTCCCAATGATTGCTCATACAAGGCCTTATTTTTGACATCTAGTTTGTTTCTGATTATGGTAATCAATATTGGATCCCATGTGGATATGTTGATGCCGAGCCCTTTTAAGGATGCAAGTGACTCTATTGTTGTTATGTACAACTCTTTCAATGACTTGGGATCGTCATTGATTGTACTATGATTGAGGAAACGGTTCAGTACCGTATTTGCAACATCTCTGGGATTGTTGTATGTTTCAAGAATGTCCCAGGCTATTAGATAGTTGTCCTCTTTTAGATCGATGTGTCGTATCAATCTTTCTGCCTCCCCAGAAACGGTGGTTTTAAGGTACCACATCTTCCGTACTGTGGGCATGTTTGTGTCATGAATCATACATGAGAACAAGTCGTAGAACTGGGACCATTTCAGTATGTCCCCATCAAACTTTGGAATGGTGATGCGTGGAAGCTGCGCGTCATCATTTTTTGATGTGGCTGGGTTCGCCAATGCCCTTTGAACGTCTTTTTCCAGTGATAGGTACGATTTTATGTCGTATCCTCCTGCTACTGGGTTCTCATATTCTTCATGAATGCTGAAGTGGACTTCTTGTGCTTGAGTCCATAGTGATTTTATCAAATCACTTGAGGAACGTCCTCCCGCCTCTGAAAATAGTTTCAGATTGCGTTTTATAGCTTCGACTATGGCTTTTTGTCGGCGACATAGCGAAGGCAATTTGCTTTGGAGATGGGCTGACTTTTCCCAAGATTGTGTGATGTCTGTTCCAGCTTGTCCAGGTTCTCAGTAAAGATCGCAACGTATTTTACATAGGTCAATAGAGAACTTTATGTATTTTTCAGTTTTATCTTCTTCTCGAATTGTGGAGTCGTTTGTGTTGAAACGATTCCATGCATTTTCGAGTGCTGATATTTTGGCTTGAAAGTATGAAGCTTTTTGCTTCCTTTCTTGAGTATATTTTTTGAAGTTTCGAATGCACTTCGAGATTTCCTCGCCAAATTCCTGCTGCATATTGAATGCCTTTGTGGCGGCAGCTTGTTCCTCCTGTGGATTATCCATTCTGTCAATTCGTCTCTTTGTACTTCTGACCCGATGGGAGTGTTTTATTTGCTTTGCAGCTGGATTACGCTCCGAATCGCAACCGTTGTTGGTCAAAGAAGTACAAGCAGACTTGACTTATTGGATGGAGGGGGTTGTGCTGGTTCCAGTTGATGGAACGCACGTACAGCAGATAATGTCGATCGCTTGGTTAGCATTCGAACATAGATTTCTGGCTGTTGGCTGTACTCTGAATGTGTCAGAATTGCCGAATTGATAATTGATATCAATGTTGTTGTATGTGGCTGGTGCCGTTTGCGTCGAATCCTTTCTCTGTCGCCTTGTTGACAGGATGGAAAGGATGACTGAGGTCGGGGTCACCAAATGTTAGTGTGTATTACATAATATGTCAACATTGTTAAAGGATAATAAAAAGAAAATAGAAACAAAAATAAAATATTGGGCTTAAATCCGTTTTTAGATAAGGATGGATTACTGCGAGTTGGAGGAAGATTACAAAACTCCAGTGCAGAATTTGAGGTTAAACATCCCTTGATTTTAAATAAGTGTCACTTAACGTCTTTAATTATCAATAATGCACATAAGGAAACATTGCACGGTGGAATTAATCTGATGCGAAATTATATCCAGCGAAAGTATTGGATATTTGGGCTAAGAAACTGTTTAAAGCAAAAGCTTAAGGAGTGTGTTACCTGTGCTAGATATCGGCAGAATATGTCAGAACAAATTATGGGAAATCTGCCGAAATACAGAACAACAACACACACTTTTACAAATACTTGGGTAGACTTCGCCGGACCTTACCATATCCGATGTTCTAAAAACCGTGGGCAGAAATCTAATAATGGATATATTGCCGTATTTGTGTGCATTGCGACAAAGGCTATTCATTTGGAAGTTGTCAGCGATCTAACTCCGGATGCCTTTCTAGCTGCACTTAGAAGATTTTTTTCAAGAAGAGGAAAATGTGCAAAAATCTTTTCGGATAATGGAACTAATTTTGTGGGAGCTTCCCGTAAGTTAGACGAAGAATACCAGAGAGCCCTTAAGGACAATATAAAAGTGTTCCAATATTAGAAAGAGAAAAAATCGAGTGGCACTTTATCCCCCCGGCAGGACCTCACTTTGGAGGTATTTGGGAAGCTGGGGTAAAATCAGTGAAATATCACTTAAAAAGAGTGATTGGGGACAATAATTTAACCTACGAGGAAATGGCAACCCTCTTATGTCAAATTGAAGCTGTACTGAATTCACGCCCGTTGTTATCCGCTTCAAATGATATTGGCGATTTGGATGTATTAACAACAGGTCATTTTATTATTGGAAGACCAATATTCGGCCCCATTGAAACAGTGTCAGATGAAAGAATTGGAAATCTGGAAAGGTGGAAATAAATTCAAAAAATGAAGAGAGACTTCTGGATTAAATGGAAAGAAGATTATTTACACACCCTTCAACAAAGAAATAAATGGAAAATAGGAATACAGAATATTAAAAAAGGACAGATAGTTATAATAAAAGATGAAAACTGTCATCCAGCTAGATGGCCGTTGGGGAAAATAGAAGAAATACATAAAGGTAGGGACGATAGAGTCAGAGTAGTCACCATCAAACATCAAGATGGGTCGATTTAAAAACCGATTACTAAAGTTTGTCCATTAGCTGGAATTGAGTCTGAAGAAAAGGACTCAGAAACGCCTCCAAAAGAAGCCAGAAGTAGTCGTGGTAGACCTCGAATACCCAAACTAGGACTCATGGCAGTAATGTTAATGCTTATGTTATTTTGCCGAGTATCAAATGTAAGCATAGCTGCCGGAGGAAAAGATAAGTGGTCAATTGAAAAAATGAACAGCTCCACTTCAATATATTTGGACCCGATGGGAGATCTAATAGTTTATTATAATATGGACCAGTATTTTCAAATGATACAAAAGTGAAAAGAATTAATTGGGAAAATGAGAGTAGTGTGCGGTAAACTTGTAAGGAACCTATTTCAGGCTGGGGTGAGATCAGCTTGTCCAGGGTCCTCTACAAGACATTTGTAGTTGATAAGGGCACTTTAGGCGGGGGAAAGAATAGGTGGCGTGATCGAGATGGCGAGGGGGGGTGTGATTTCTAGTTTGGTATGAAGCACCAAGGGTATGCCGGGGGAGGCAAAGGGAGGACCACGTGGCGTGGGGGGTGATCTGTCGGGCTGTCGACGCAGGAGAGAGGGTTCTCACCGAGTGACCCACCGTCGTTGAACTCTCGGGGTTACGGTTCTGAGAGGGGGGGAGACGGGATATCGAACGATGCGTAGTCGCTAAGGTTCTCCAAATTACTGGTCGAGGGTCTGAGGCGGGGATAGAACGATGCGTAGTCACTAAAGTCCTCAAAACTACTGGTCAGAGGTCTGAGACGGGGATAGAACGATGCGTAGTCGCTAAAGTCCTCAAAACTACTGGTCAGAGGTCTGAGACGGGGTTAGGACGATGCGTAGTCGCTAAAGTCCTAAAAACTACTGTTCAAGGGTCTGAGACGGGGATAGAACGATGCGTAGTCGCTAAAGTTCTTAAAACTACGGGCCAGAGGGAACGGAGACGGGATATAGAACCATGCGTAGTCGCTAAAGTTCACAATTCCACGACTCAGAGGGACGGGGATGGGATATAGAGCGATTAATGAACAAATAATAACGCCAGGAGTAGTGTCGTTTCTTATTGTACCTTTATTGTTAATCGAAGGACCTACGCTGCGACCCTGGCTGCACCACTGGATCTAGATTTGAACTTACGTATCAAGACAACGGGATCGAGGACGCGCTTATTCATAGGCTTAGACGGCGCGGGGCCAAGAAATGCCAACGTTCGGCGGCGCGTTCGAGGAATGTCAGTTGGGGAATCAGGCGGAAGTCACACAGCTTATTGCGTACACGTGTCACCGTGGCTTGTTACGAACGGAGGGTTTTACGTTTTGTTGCGTGCGCGTTGCTCTCTGGTTCCCGTCGAAGTGAAAGATCGCCGGTCGGTCGGCTTCCTCCCCTCCTCTTTCGATATCATTCGCCTATCGATCGCGGTTTTTAAAGTGGCCGTAGGAAATACTATTCAGTATTTTTTATTGGTCTTAACGCCTTCATTGGCAGACTAAATTAAATAATAATAACGCGTTTCAGTTCGCACTTAATACTAACTTATTGTCTAAAGAAAAATCAAAGATAGTCGGGATAGCCGGATAATAATAAATTTGCGAAAGATAAACTAGGTATAAACGCCTTCTGTGGCTCCATATGAGGCTTGTTTCATCGTTATCGTGGGGGGTATGTGCCATGGCTGGCGGAACGTCGGTTATCCAGGGTTGGCGAGTATCTCGTGGCTTGTAAGGACCGATTAGATCCTCACACCCCCCCCCTTTCTTCCGGGGTGGACAGAAAGGCATGGCGCGGGTGATCGGTTCCTAGAACATGGTTCTGGGCTTAACACAATAGACGGGTTATATAAATCTGATTTGCTTATGCCTATTGGTCTCGGTGGTGCAACCTTACAAACATTTCCTACCTTTATATGCTTACTGACGACAGAGTACAATGGAATACAATGGATGAATAGACTATGGTTGATGTGATTATTACTATGTTATGGTATACATGTGGTCAACCAGGCTGGGGCGTCTTCGGGGTTGGTCGGGCTGGCATGGTCTTCGGTGTCTTAGTTGTCATGGAGCTCTCGGACGTCGGACATATTCGCGGTTCTTCGTTTTAGGTTCGCTTGGTGCTGGAGGCGGACGACGTTTGGCGAGTTGAACCACTGTAGTCGGTAGCACCTTGTCTATGAACTCGTGGATATGATGTGCTATGTCTGAGGACCAGGGTTGTTTGTCCTTTTCTGACTCACCTTCTGCAAGTATCTTAATTCCAGGATCGAAGGTTTGATTGGTATACTCTGGAAGGATGGTCGTGTCGAAAGGGTTGGAGGAGTCTGGGCCAGTGCGATCTTCGGTAATGTTGGCAGTGATAGGAGTAGTGTCGGCCATGATCGCGGGATACCGCGGTAAGGGTTCTGCTTCTATCTGGGTCTCGAGTACCGGTGTACCCTCGTCCCACGGTGCCTTAATGTTTCCGTCTTCTATCATCTCAGCTGGTATCCTGGTTCTCATGATCTCCGTCGAAGTTGCAGTGTGGATGCATTGCGTTGGTATTCCCTCGTTCGTTGTCTCGGGTGCAGTCGTCACGCTCGTTGTCCTCGTGGACATTCTCCTGATCGTGTGCGCCGTCGTTGTACCAGAAATTTCCGTTGACATTATAGAAATCATGTTTCCAGTTTCGGTCCTTGTCCTCGTCGTCTCCGTTGATATTCTCGTGGTCCTGTTCTCCGTGGGTGTTGTTGTACTCGTGGTCTCTGTTGATATGCTCGTGGTCGTGTTTTCGGTTGATGTCCTTATGCTCGTAGTTTCGGTTGGCACGCTTGTGGTCTTGTTCTCCGTGAGTGTCGTTATACTCGTGGTCTCCGTTGATATGCTCGTGGTCGTGTTCTCGGGTTTTTGGTTCCGGATTCGATGCTCTGTGGGTGACGGCGTGGCCGTGTTCTCTGGTGCTTGTCTCGGGGTCTGCTTCTCGGTGGATGACGGCGTGGCAGTGTTCTCTGGTGCTTGTCTCTGGGTCTGGTTCTCGGTGGATGACGGCGTGGCCGTGTTCTCTGGTGCTTGTCTCGGGGTCTGGTTCTCGGTAGGTAATCTCGTAGCCATGGTCCTCTCTGCATTTCGTTTCCGGTTCTCGTTCTGTGTTGGGGTTCTCGTAGCCGTGGTCTCCGTCAATTGTCTCAGGTTCTCGCTCTTGGTTGGGGGTTTCGTGTTCGTGGTTTCCGGTGCTCGTCTTTGGTTCGCGTTCTGGGGTACATGATCTTGTAGGTGGCTGGTGGTGACCACTGGTTCGTCGAAAATGCTACAGTACCCTCGTAGATGTAGACGTGTAGTGCCGCACTGGATCGTGGTTTCTATGGCGCACAGGAAGTCCATTCCTAGGATAACACTCTCTACCATGTTGGGTAGCACTAGGAGGGCTATCCGGACCTGGCGCGTGTGTAATCGGGTGGTCGCGAGCAAAATTTGTGATATTTTCCTCATTGATCCATCAGCTAGCCGGATCTGCATCAATGTGGCGTGTACGTTCGTGCTCGTGGTCAGTTGTTGCGCCAGTTCTTCGCTCACGAAGCTTCGGGTTGCGCCCGTGTCGACGGTGGCCTCCGCTGTTCGTCCTTCGATTGTCACCATCTTCACTATCCGGCCGTCGTGTACATGCAAGGGTCTCTTTCGTCTTGGGTTTGTAGTGGCGTCGCTCCCGGCTGATCCCGTCTCAGTCGAGGACGCGACTAGTTTCCCGAGGCTTCGCGTCTACAGCATTGGATGGTCCTCACGTTCCGCTCGCCACATACCCAACAGAAAAGAATGGGATTATTTTGGCAGTTGACCGACAGGTGATTTTGTTCACCGCAGCGACGGCATGCTGTGCGTGCGTTGGCGATGGGGGGTATGTCGTGCTGGATCATGTGGTTGGACGCCTCCGTCAGTGGTGTACTGCCCTGAGTTGAACCCGGCTTATTGTCCGATTCAGCTCGGCTACCAGGAGATTGGCGGAACGGGTTCCGGCTTTGGGGCGTCCTTGTTTGCCCGTAATCGGTGGTTGAGTCTGTCTGGCTGCGTCTCGGCATACTACGAGTGGGGGTGCCAGCTCCCTGTGTTACTTTGCGGCTAGTTGTGTAAGCTGTGCCAGGTCTCGTAGCTCGTGTCTCCTCACATATAGTTGATAGCCTGGTAGAGCATTATCGTATATGCGATTGAGCTCCCGGGCCGTGTCATACCCCGCATGGTGCATGAGTAGGCGGATCTCGATGATCTTGAATAACTCGCCCACCGACTGTTTACGTGCCCGAATCTTGTCTTCCAATTACTCGTAATACCGGGGCGGGAGGAAGAAGCTCAAGAATTCCCTGCGGAAGTCAGCCCACGAGGCGCTTTGGAGTCGACTGGTGCGGAACCAACGACTAGCTCTGTCAGTGAGGAGTTCTGCCATGGCTCGAGGGAGATGGTTCGCGTCGACACCATATGAGAGAGCGCGCTCTTCGAGCATTTCTAAGAAGGCGAACGGGTCGTCGTGGCCGTTGAAGTGTACACCCCAATGTCTGATCTTGTCAGCCAAGGAAGGCGTAAAGGGACGAAGTGTTGGACTGGCTTCTAATCTCGGTGTGCCTCGCTGAGGCGTTCACCGGAGAGAAGTCGTTCCTCGCGGGAGCTAGGCTGGGTTCGGGTGACTTAAGCGTTTGGCCATTGTCCTCAGAGGTCGGGACTGTTGGTGGCACATGGCTTATGCCAAAGGTGGTCGGGGGGACCTGCAGACCAAGTTTTTGCTCCGTGGACTGCGGTTTCTCTGACGGGGCTTTGGTGGCGGGATGCGGTGATTTGGAGCGGCTCCGAGGCTTGGCAAACTGGCTTTTGAGTTCCGCTAGGCGGGCCCAAACGGAAGGTGCGTGTTTTCCTGTCATGAACATGGCGAAGTTCCTCCTCAAGTCGTCGACGTTGCATTATTTGTCGTAGCCGAACTCATCTGCGTACTCGTCGAGTTTGTCTCGACGGCGTTGATATATCCAACTGGTACCCACCCCAGGATTTTCAACTACTTCTGTGGTGCAATACTCAATCTGATCGTTATCACCGATTTGCTCCATGACTGGCAGCAGTATCTGGTCTTCGTGTGGAATTAGAGAATGGGCTTGGCTCACGGATTAGTGTTGGTTTTATTTTGACTGGTTTTGTTTTAAACTGGTTGGCTTAGTTTATTGTATTACTTGTTGTTCACCTTTCTGTAGTGTTGCACGGTCACTGTAGGGTATTGATTTTTGGTTGACACTGTACTTGCACTCTGACCAATTTTCTGACCGGCACTGTAATTGGGACTGCTTGCCAAAATTTTGCGGTGAGGCGGTTTTTCTGACCGGCACTGTCGTGATTTGCACTGAGATGATTTGTCTGACTTGCACTGTACTTGTACCGCGACGGTTTTCCTGAACGGCACCGTACGGGGAGTGGGCTGTTTGTCGAGATCGGCACTGCGATGGTTTTATGGACCGGCACTATACTTGCACTACGAAAACCTTTTGACTGGCACTGTGATTAGGGCGGCGGTTTGGCGAGGATTTGCGGTGAGACGGTTTTTTTCTAACCGGCACTGTGATTTGCACGGCTATGGTTTGTCTGATTTACACTGTATTTGTACTGCGATGGTTTTGACTGGTACTGTACTTGATTTGCGCTGCGATGGTTTGTCTGACCGGTACTGTACTTGATTTGCACTGCGATGGTTTGTCTGACCGGTACTGTACTTGTTTTCGCGATTGGCGTGATCACGATGCGTGTGGGTGTGTGAGGTATCTGCACGTGTATGTTCGACTCGTGGCGTGGGTTTCTTTTGAGCTTGCGGGCGCGCGTCGGTGTGTGTTCTTGTCTGTGTGGGTGCGTGGTTTTTTGCGTGTACTTCAGCACGTGGTCTGTGACTACGGATTTTGGCTATTCTACCTGTTTCTTTCCCTTTTGGTAATGTCTCCCTAAGGTCTCTGCTCGGGCGCCACTTGTAAGAAACCTATTTCAGGCTGGGGTGAGATCAGCTTGTCCAGGGTCCTCTACAAGACATTTGTAGTTGTGTGATTTCTAGTTTGGTATGAAGCACCAAGGGTATGCCGGGGGAGGCAAAGGGAGGACCACGTGGCGTGGGGGGTGATCTGTCGGGCTGTCGACGCAGGAGAGAGGGTTCTCACAGAGTGACCCACCGTCGTTGAACTCTCGGGGTTACGGTTCTGAGAGGGGGCGAGACGGGATATCGAACGATGCGTAGTCGCTAAGGTTCTCCAAATTACTGGTCGAGGGTCTGAGACGGGGATAGAACGATGCGTAGTCGCTAAAGTCCTCAAAACTACTGGTCAGAGGTCTGAGACGGGGTTAGGACGATGCGTAGTCGCTAAAGTCCTAAAAACTACTGGTCAAGGGTCTGAGACGGGGATAGAACGATGCGTAGTCGCTAAAGTTCTCAAAACTACGGGCCAGAGGGAACGGAGACGGGATATAGAACGATGCGTAGTCGCTAAAGTTCACAATTCCACGACTCAGAGGGACGGGGATGGGATATAAAGCGATTAATGAACAAATAATAACGCCAGGAGTAGTGTCGTTTCTTATTGTACCTTTATTGTTAATCGAAGGACCTACGCTGCGACCCTGGCTGCACCACTGGATCTAGATTTGAACTTACGTATCAAGACAACGGGATCGAGGACGCGCTTATTCATAGGCTGTAAAGAAGCCACTGGCCGGGGAGATAGAACTCAGGCAGCCAGGGTCCGTCACAAGAAATTTATAATTCCGAGACGTCAAGACCGGTCAGGTCTATGGGCCCCTTCCCCTCGTGATCGCACTTCCCCTTTAGCTCGGTGGTTCTGCCCCTAGACTAGCTATGGTGAGGGCAGCCTACACTGACGGTCGGTCGGTGGCAAGGGAAAGGGAGGTAGGGTCTACCGGGATACCGGTAAGGAACTGGGACTCACCACTGGGTACTTCTTCGCCCCGAAATAATTACAAAAACGCCGGGCAATTCCTTTCAGGGGTTTATTCTTCCTTTTCTTTTCCTTTTCTCTTCTTGTCTTCACACTCTCACTTTTCGACTTCGCGCGAGGCCACTAGTTACGGCTATGTCTTCTCATTGACTGTCCCTCTCTCCTCGCCGATCGTCCCGAGGCCTGGCCTTCGGGCGGTGATCGGCTACGCTCTTGGCATGCGCAGTGCGCTGTGCGCCGCTATTCTCCTACTGCCTCTCTGGGCAACTCAAATTTTCGCTTCATGCGACTCTTATATTATGCTTAATCCTACGCCTTAATTATACTTAATATAATAATAACAATGCGAAATAATAATGTAATAGTAATAAGACAACAAGGCCGTTGCTCCCCGCGGGCTTATGTCTCGCGCCCCCGTGGGTCCCTGCCGCTTCATGCGGGCCACTGGTTCGCACGGGGGCGGGTCGCTGCCGTCATCCTACGTACTCCTCGCGGGCTTACGTCTCGCACCCCGTAGGTTCCTGCCGCTCCGTGCGGGCTTCTGGTTCGTACGGGGTGGGTCGCTGCCGCCGTCTTGTATGGCGGGAGCCCCGGGCTCCGGCCTTACACCCCCCCCCTTTCAATCTCCTAGCACGACCGTGACAGCGCCGCCTCGCTTCCACGTGACGTGGTACGCCACCCCGTCCTCCTGCAGGGTCGCGCGGCTCCTGACCTGTATCCCCTCATGGCGTCGACGGGTCCTCTCCGCTTCGACCTGGCACAGGATGCGGCCCGGCAGCTCGGCGGGGCCGCCCCGGATGGTGTACCCCTCCGGTGCAGGGACCTTTGCCCGGAACTTGGTCATAGCCACTCCCGTCTCCTCTGGCGGCGCGGCGGTACCCGGCTGGTCCCCGCGTGACCGCATCAGGCGGCGCCTGCCCCTGCAGTCGGCCCACGCGTTCGGGTTCAGGCGTTGGGTACCCCTTCCGGTTCCTGTCGTCGCAGCCGCCAATCGTCGGCACCCGCGGTAGGAGCCCCTCAACGACGGGCGCTGGACCCAGTCGGGTGGAGGGACCCAGCTGGGGGACGGCGAGCGGGCCCTCGAGGTCGCCCTTGGGATGGCCACTGCGGCGGGGCTCGTCTGCCCGGTCTTCCTTGGAGTGTCTGCTGGCGGCAGCCGCTCCGCCTTGCCGTCACCGTCCGCCCGTTCCTCGGTGAATCGCCGCCGGAATAGGGGCCCGTCCTCTTCTCCGCTTGACGCCGCCTCGAACGTACGCACCGTTGCGGTTCCTCGATTCATGGTATTCTGTAAACACAAAGGTATTAGTATGGTTTCTCTGAATCGCCCCGGAGTGGGCGATGGTTGCCACTATGCCTCGTTTGGTCAGGGCGGGTCTAGGGCGGGTCATGCTAAAGGGTCTGATCGCCTCGTCCCCGACTAGTTTCCCCTACACCTTCTCGGACTGCCCCTTCCGTTTCAGCCGCATAGAACGGTTTTAATTGCGCTATGTTGGCCGCCTTGGTTTTCCGCTCCCCAAACTTACTCAGCCTCACGATGTTGGGGGAGTCGAACCTGATCACCTTGTACGGGCCGTCAAACTTGGGCGCCAGTTTGGCCGCGAATCCCGCAGCTGCGTTGGACAACTGGTGTTGTCGCACCCATACGCTCGCCCCGATGGTTGGTCGCCACTCTCGCCTACGCAGGTTGTAGTGTCGAGCCTGTGTGGCCTTCTGCAGATTTCCTCTCACGATCTCGAACACCTCCTTGAGCCGGGTGGCCTTCTCCTTTGGGGTTTGTGGGCTGGTCGCCGACCCCGGGGTGGCCTCCTCGTACAACGCTGCCGGTAGTCTTGGCTCTCGGCCTTGAACCAGGAACGCCGGTGAGAACCCCGTCGAGTCGGCTATGCTCGAGTTCACGGCCAACGAGATCTCCGGTAACAGTTCGTCCCACGTACTCTGCTGGTCTCCGATAAATTGCGCTATCATCGTCTTGACGGTGCGGTTCGTCCTCTCGGTCGGGTTCTCCTGTGGGCAGTACGGCGCCGTGTGTTGTACCTCCACCCCCAGCGACGCCAAATATGCCTTGAACATCCGACTGACGAACTGTACCCCGTTGTCGCAGACGAACTTACGGGGAACGCCGAATCGACTCAGGATCCTCTCCCGGAAGGCCCGCTGCAAGTTGGCCGCCGTCGCTCGTCTTAAGGGGACGAGTTCCACCCATTTGCTAAAAGCGTCGTGGAAAACTAGCAGGACATTATTGCCATGTTGGGATCTCGGGAGGGGTCCCACGAAATCTGCACACAACACCGCGAATGGCTCACCAACCTGCCTCGTCAGCATCTGTCCTGCGGGCTTCCTCTGCTCCCCTTTGAAGCTCTGGCACTTGTCGCATCCCCGCACATACCTGGCCGCATCCCGGAACATCCCTGGCCAGTAGTATCGTTGGGCCAGCCGTGATATCGTTTTCCGTACATGGCCAGCCGTCGGTGCATCGTGACACTCCTGCATGACCCTCCTCCGTTTACCCGACTCCACGCAGAGCTTCCAAGGGATGTAGTCTTCGTCATCCGGCCTGTGCCCCAGGTGGCGGTACAGCTGGTCATTCTCAATGACGTAATCTGGGAACTTAGAAGGGTCATTAGCGATACACTCCCTCATCCGCGCAATCCACCGGCAAATGTCTCCCTCTTCCGTGGCCAGGTGCAACTCCTCTAGCGGCTGCCTCGACAACGCGTCGGCTACTACATTCATCTTCCCTCGTCTATAGCGTACGTCGAACTGGTATTGCTGGAGCTCGAGAGCCCATCGCGCGATTCTACCGGAGGGACTTTCAATGGAGTTCAGCCATTTCAAGGCCAGGTGGTCTGTCACGACCTCGAAGTGGTACCCCTCCAGGTAGCATCTCAGCTTCCTGATGGACCATACTATGGCTAAGCACTCCTTTTCTGTCGCGGAGTAATTCTGCTCCGCCGGCAGCAGTTTACGGCTCGCGTACGCTATCACCTTCTCCTGATCGGCGATGGTCTGGGTCAGCACCGCTCCCAGGCCGAAATCACTAGCGTCGGTCTGGAGGGTGAACCTTTCCTCAAAGTCCGGGCACGCCAGTACCGGGGCCGTGGTGAGCTTTTCCTTGAGTAGTTCCAACGCAGCCTGCTGTTCCTGGCCCCAATGCCACTTGACGCCCTTTTTGAGTAGAGTGGACAGCGGCAGTACCAGATCAGCGAAGTTCGGCACGAACCTTCGGTACCAAGATGCCATGCCGATGCACTGCCTCAGCTCCTTAAGGTTAGTCGGGGCATTCAGGTTCCGTATCGCCTCCACTTTCGCTGGGTCCGTCCCGATACTGTCCCCGGTAACCATGTGGCCCAGATATCGCATCTCCTGCCGAAAGAAATCGCACTTCTTGCGATTGACCCTCAAATTAGCGGCTCGCAGGCGCTGGAAGACCTCCTTCAGATTGGCCACGTGTTGTTCTTTGGTTTCCCCGACGACTATGATGTCGTCCAGGTAGGCAAAGGCGCACGGCTCCAATTCCGGCCCGATTACGGTATCCAGCGCCCTCTGAAATGTGGCACTGGCTGAGTGCAGCCCAAAGGGCATCACCCGCCACTGGAACAGGCCTCTTCCCGGCACTGTAAAAGCCGTGCATTCCCTACTATCCGCGGCCATCGGGATTTGCCAGTACCCATTTTTCAGGTCCAGCGTGGATATAAACTTTGCCTTTCGTAGTTTTTCCAGGATGTGGTTTATCCTGGGTGTGGGGTATGCGTCCGGGACAGAGTGTGCGTTGAGCTGCCTGAAATCCACACACATACGCCACTCCCCCGTCTTCTTCCGCACCAAGACTATCGGGGCACTGTGAGGACTTCGTGATGGTTCCACGGCCCCCGTTTCCAACAGCTCATCGACCTGTTTGTCGATCACCCTTTGCATGGCCGGGTTCTTGGGATAGTAGCGCTGCTTCAGCGGCTTGTCGTCCCTCATGATGATCCGGTGCTCTGCGATGTGGGACACGCCCTGAAGTCCCTCAAATGCTTCGAGCTCCGCCTCCAGGAACGCCTGCAGTTCGGGTTCCAAGTCCTCGGGCCACGGACGATCTTTACCCGGGTCATCGTCCCTTTCCTCCATCCACTCGGGTGTCAATACCTCGTCCCCCCTTTCGTTTCCATGGTTCCCCACCGGAGGCTTCTGATGGACCAGCCGTTCCGCCTGGTTCCCTTGCCGCCGCGCCTCTTTCTCCGTCGCCGTACCTTTGGTGTCGGTTGGCGCCTTTCCTGATTCCTCTGGTGGCGTGGGATACATCGTGGAGAGCTGGGCCTCCATTTCCCCGAACTCCGCCTTACCCATTCCCGCCTTTTGCCCGATCGCCTTCCCTCCAGGGGCCGCTGTCGTTCCTATGAGCAGCCTCTGCGACCCGCATTCCACCCGTGTCCCCACTGCGCACAAAAAGTCCATCCCCAGAATCAATGGCTCGACCATCGACGGCATCACCAGGAGTGACAGGCTCACCACTTGCCCCCAAGCCCCGATTTCCGCTCTGAGCGATCGGTTGGTGTCTAGGCAAGAGCCGTCTCCATCTCTACCACCGCTGCCAACGTTCGGGCACATTCCTCATTCGCGAAACTTCGCGTCGCCCCGGTGTCGAGCGTGGCGGAGATGAGGCGACCCCCAATCTCCACCCTTGCCACGATCCGGCCCCCCTCGACCCTCAATCGGTCTACGCTCCCCGGGCCTGCCTTTATTACGCCTCCACTCGGTCCCGACCGGAGTGGGGCTGGGATCCGTTTCCCAACCCTCCCCTTGGGCAGCAATCTCTGGTCAGCACGTTCCGTTTCCCACAACCTACGCAGAAGAGGATCCTAGGATTCGGGCATTCTCGAGCGTAGTGGTCGTTGTCGGCGCACCTACGACACGCCCTTCGTGGGTCATAGGGTTGATCGTCGGCTTGAGTAGTCGCGCGATGAGCCATTTCTGCGTTCCGAGTCATTCCCGGTCCCTCGCGGAACGGGTTCTGCCTTCCCCGCGCCCCCCATCTGTCACTCGTTACATTAGGGTGTTCAATCGGCCCCGCCTCAAAGCCAGGGTCTCTCTTCCGTATGTATTCCACCTCGGCCGCCCTCTGAGTGAGCTGGCTGAGATTCGCGTAGTCGCTCGGCCGGATAAACATTTTATACATGGCCGCCATGTTGTCGTATACCCGAGCGAGCCTCTTCTCAGTATCGTACCCCGCCTGGTGCATCAAGGATTGTATCGCGATGGAATACTGCAAGAAGGTCTCGCCTTTCCTTTGCAGGCGGACGCGAATCTCGTCCTCGAGCTTCTCATAGTACCGTGGGGGCAGAAAACTGTCCAGGAAACCCGCCCTGAAAGTCGCCCACAAACCTCGACGCAGCCCGCTGGCCCGCAGCCACAATGCGGCGGCGTCAACGCAGAGTTCGTTCATCGCACTGGGCATCTCGTCCTCGTCTATCCTGTGCGAAATCATCCTCTCCTCTACCTCTTCTATGAAAGACAAGGGGTCCGTCAGCCCGTCGAACCGTACTCCCCATTTCCGCACGATCTCGGGGACCAACCTCTGATTCCTGGGCGGCCCCCACTCCCGAGTCCTCGGTTCGTCGGGACCAGCATGACGGTCCCCCCTTTCCGGCACGTTCCCCGTCGTCGCGGGCCTTGCCTCGCCCCTAAAGGAGCTCGGCCGCTCGTCTAACTTGGGCACTGGTACTGGTGATCTGTTCGCTTGGAAGGCGGGTAGAACCAGAGAGGAGTACGACGCCGTACGACGCGCGGGTACTCTCAACGATGTCCCTATCTCCAGCCCCGACTGGTGTAGGGGCGTCCCCTTCTGCAGGCCGGACGGTTCCCTTTTCTCCTCAGGGGCCTCTATGTGGATATACCTGGTCATGCCTGGTCCGGCATGACGGTCTCCCCTTTCCGGTATATTTTCCGCCGTCGCGGGCCCTGCCTCGCTCCTAAGGGAGCTCGGCCCCTCGTCTGACGTCATCACCGGTACCTGTGATTTGTCCCCTGGGAAGGCGGGTAGAACCAGGGAGGAGCATGACGCCGTACGACGCGTGGGTACGCTTAAGAGTTCTCCTATCTCCAGTTTCGACTGGTGTAGAGGCGTCCTCTTCCACAGACCGGACGGTCCCCCTTCCTTCTCATCGGCCTCTATTCTAATATACTGGGCTCCCAACTTGGCTATCAAGTCCCATTTCTCGGCCGTGTGGCGCCCCTGGGATATGCAGCGGGCCACCCGTTTCCGCAGCTCGTCCACCTTCCCCGCACAATCTAGGTCCAATTCCAGGGCCATGGCGATCAACTCGTCGCGCCGCCTCCGGTACACCCACCCCACACCAATGCCTGGATTCGGAGTTCGTTCCTCGGTTAGCGGGTGTGGATCCACGGCTCGCCCATCCCCTTCCATTTTTGTCCGAACACTGTCCAAATTTCCCTTCCCAATAAATTTTGTCGCTTGCGCAACCGAATCGTCCCACTGTGTGGGCCCTGCACGCACACGGCAAAGTCCACTAACACCCACGCGATTTTCCGTCGATCGGATCTGCCTGCAGCTGTGCGCCGGTACCGTACGTTTTTCGGGTCCGCTTTACTCTCTCGCTCCGTTTAGCTAACTGTACACCGTCGGTCACTCACCCGTCAGCCGCGGTGTAGAGACCGAATCAACCCCCGTCGAGCAACTCCGTTATGCTCATCAACCGTCTCTCTCACTCGACGCTGAGCCAACGCCAAATATACGAGACCCACCGGGGGAGGGGAACCTAAACGGGGGGGGGAAACGAAATGCTACCACGGTCGCGTACACAAATCGTTTCGGTCTCGCGATGCTGAAAAGTAATTTATTTGCAATAAATGAAACGGGAGAGGGGTAACATAAACGGGGGGGAATTAGAGCGCTAGCGCTTAGCCTCTACCTCGTCTCTCCACAGCCTCTCTTTCTTGTTCCACGCCTACCGGGCCGCGATGCGCGCGGGTGGAATGGAATAATGACCGATTGTGACAAATTTTCGGTTCTTTACGCCGACAATTTGACACCCTTTGCCGTCTCAACGTCCCTGCTCGGGCGCCACTTGTAAAGAAGCCACTGGTCGGGGAGATAGAACTCAGGCAGCCAGGGTCCGTCACAAGAAATTTATAATTCCGAGACGTCAAGACGGGTCAGGTCTATGGGCCCCTTCCCCTCGTGATCGCACTTCCCCTTTAGCTCGGTGGCTCTGCCCCTAGACTAGCTATGGTGAGGGCAGCCTACACTGACGGTCGGTCGGTGGCAAGGGAAAGGGAGGTAGGGTCTACCGGGATACCGGTAAGGAACTGGGACTCACCACTGGGTACTTCTTCGCCCCGAAATAATTACAAAAACGCCGGGCAATTCCTTTCAGGGGTTTATTCTTCCTTTTCTTTTCCTTTTCTCTTCTTGTCTTCACACTCTCACTTTTCGACTTCGCGCGAGGCCACTAGTTACGGCTATGTCTTCTCATTGACTGTCCCTCTCTCCTCGCCGATCGTCCCGAGGCCTGGCCTTCGGGCGGTGATCGGCTACGCTCTTGGCATGCGCAGTGCGCTGTGCGCCGCTATTCTCCTACTGCCTCTCTGGGCAACTCAAATTTTCGCTTCATGCGACTCTTATATTATGCTTAATCCTACGCCTTAATTCTACTTAATATAATAATAACAATGCGAAATAATAATGTAATAGTAATAAGACAACAAGGCCGTTGCTCCCCGCGGGCTTATGTCTCGCGCCCCCGTGGGTCCCTGCCGCTTCATGCGGGCCTCTGGTTCGCACGGGGGCGGGTCGCTGCCGTCATCCTACGTACTCCTCGCGGGCTTACGTCTCCCACCCCGTAGGTTCCTGCCGCTCCGTGCGGGCTTCTGGTTCGTACGGGGTGGGTCGCTGCCGCCGTCTTGTATGGCGGGAGCCCCGGGCTCCGGCCTTACAAGGCTTAGACGGCGCGGGGCCAAGAAATGCCAACGTTCGGCGGCGCGTTCGAGGAATGTCAGTTGGGGACTCAGGCGGAAGTCACACAGCTTATTGCGTACAAGTGCCACCGTGGCTTGTTACGAACGGAGGGTTTTACGTTTTGTTGCGTGCGCGTTGCACTCTGGTTCCCGTCGAAGTGAAAGATCGCCGGTCGGTCGGCTTCCTCCCTTCCTCTTTCGATATCATTCGCCTATCGATCGCGGTTTTTAAAGTGGCCGTAGGAAATACTATTCAGTATTTTTTATTGGTCTTAACGCCTTCATTGGCAGACTAAATTAAATAATAATAACGCGTTTCAGTTCGCACTTAATACTAACTTATTGTCTAAAGAAAAATCAAAGATAGTCGGGATAGCCGGATAATAATAAATTTGCGAAAGATAAACTAGGTATAAACGCCTTCTGTGGCTCCATATGAGGCTTGTTTCATCGTTATAGTGGGGGGTATGTGCCAGGGCTGGCGGAACGTCGGTTATCCAGGGTTGGCGAGTATCTCGTGGCTTGTAAGGACCGATTAGATCCTTACAAACTTTACACTTTTGAAGAGCAATGCAACAATGTTTTAGATAACACTAACAGACCAATTGCAGATCTAGAAGAAAATAATAAACTTTTTATGACTCAAGATAACAGAAGAAAGAAACGAGCACCCTTCGAGTTTATGGGCTCCCTTTATCATATATTGTTCGGAATAATGGACGCCGAAGATAGGGAAACTTTGGAAGAAAATATGAAAAATTGATTGATTGATGAATGCGAGAAAATCCAAGCAGGAGTAATATGTCTACTGATAGATATTAATCATGGTAGACTGAATACCAATATTTTAAAACCTATGCAGGTAAAGGCAGAGATATCAAAAATAAAGGATAGGTTATTAGAAACATTAGTTCTTCCAGGGAAAAGAACAGGTACGGAATTGAAAGAAATTTATAGCCTATTAACCGCGAAAGGGATTTTCGTGGATAACAAATTAATTTTGAATGTGAAGATTCCACTGTTTGGTAAACACCCATCCCATTTGTTTAGGATTATTTCAATGCCAGTTGAGCACGAAAGGGAATTGTTCAAGGCAGAGTTGAGCTCTAGGTACTTAGTATATAACTTCGAAATTGATTCCTATCATTCGATGACTGAAGCTACTTTAAACAAATGTCAAAAATGGCAAGCAAATAAAAGAGTATGTGAAGGTAATTGGCCTTGGAGCAGCGCCAATGACAATTCTTGTGAGATAACTCCACTCAACCCAAATAGTCATTCAAATTGTGTTTATAAAAAGATATCAGAGACAAGGTCATTTTGGGTCGAATTAGAAAAGAAAGGTAGTTGGCTCTTTAAAGTTCCAGTCAACACTAATGCTAGAATTCAATGTAGTAACTCAAATCAAGAATTAATTGATCTCCCTCCACAAGGAATAATAAACAATAATAAATGGTTGCACTGTGCGAACCGATGATAAAATATTAGTACCTCATCATAGTCTTCATAGAGAAACCTACGAGACAATTTCATCCTCTTATATAAGCAAAATACCAAAAACTGTTTGGAGTCCTTTGAATGTACCATTAATTAACAATACTGAAGAAATTGATAAGTTGAAAAACGAATTAAAATTGTTAAGAGTAGGTCATCATGGATTAAAAAGACTTAGGTTTCACTATGTATCTGGACATGCAGCCTTGATTATCGGAATAATAATGATGTTAATATTAATAATCTATGCCATAAGAAGAATTAAGGTAGCGCGAAGACTGCAAACAATACCACTTCCCTATCCACTGAACATGAACAGGAACCGACAAAGGCCAACCAATAAATAATACAGTCCACTTGAGAAAAAGGACACATAGAGTTCAACCAGAAAATCATATACATGGGCACGTCGAACCCAAATCTATTAACACATATTGTTTGCATGTGGTTGGTGTCCTTAGAAGGGATGAGCGTGGGAACAAGTGCCGCATATCCCTCCTTTTCTTAGCGTTGGACTTAGTTTTAATTACCTTATATTTTCCTATATATAGTGCATAAGTTTTGAATATAAAATAGTTTGAATTTACAACTCAGCTCGCAAGTGTTTTGACTTTTTCTTTAAGGTCTTAACATATCTAACAACACTCCCCTAGATGACGCCAAGGTCTGCCATCAACTCAGCTCCTCATTTCCTGTACTCAATTGCCAATTTAGTTTCCTTCTGCGTTCTCTCCTTTTGCAGGCTCTTTTTAGAAACGAGAACTGCCCTAGGCCGATCTCCTGCGAGTTTGCTGCCAACAATTCATGGTACATATTCGAGTCGGAGGAGGATAACCAAAATAGCTTTAGGTATTTGCACGAGGAGGTGAAGGAGTTTCAGGGAAAGCCAATTATGGTCCTCATCAAACCAAAATCGTTTATCAAGAAAATACAAGCTGTACAAAGTATTGAGAACGGCTACCGTCTCACTTTGCTACCGACTGCCGCAGTTTATGATTCTTCTGGTGCTGAGGTAGACCCTGTCAGCTATGTGGCAGCCCCACAGCGGTACTTGTAAACCACCAATGGGGCAGCCTCTGTTCCCTACAATAATTAATTGATTGTAAGTGCTCAATATTATGTGATTTATATCTGAGACTGGTACCTAATCTTCCACTCTCTGCAGCCGATTCAAGAGAATCAATTCTACCCCGGCTTGATGCCTGGTCCATGCCCACCCGTCAATGTAACCACTCCTGGCCATGGCGAGAACTTCTACGAGAATGGTGGCAATATGTATGCCACCAATGCATTGCCTCCGCAGGCTAGCTTCGCCGCCGCACCTGCACCCACCGCCCAAGCGATTATCACCTCCAAACCGCAGGGCGGCGATTGCTACCACAATACTAACTACCGCGGTAATCCCAACAATATGGGCGGTGCTCGAAACTCTGGACCACGCGGCGAGCTCCGAAGCAAACCCCTGCGCAACACAAAAACTCTATCCCATATCCTGAGCGGCAGCCTTGTGCCCATCCAGCTAGCGGCGGGCATTCCCAGTGACATGGTGAGTGTGGTGCCCGCCAATATTGTCGATTCCCTGCAACAGGCTTCGCTGCAGCATGCCAAGCAACAGCCAGTTCACCAGCAGCAGCAACAGCCGACAAGCTCCGCCCACGTCCAAGTCCAACAGCAGTTGGCAATAAGGCAGGTGAACAACTCCAATCGCAACTATAATGCCTTCAAGAGTAATAATTGGAAGGGTACGTTTTTCGCAGCCCCTCAATCTAATGGCAGGTGGCTTGCAAAAGAACCTGGAACCTATGTCGGTGCATCAACCACCCACCACCACTACAGCAACAAAGCCCAGCCTCTGCAACAACAACAACATAAGTTACAGGAACAATCACAACATCTGAACTATCATTCGGCTTCCTCTAGCAGCGCGAGCGCACGTCAGGCTACCTTTACTCTGGCCGCTCAGCCGCCTAGCCAGCACCACCATCATCTGTTGGCCCATCATGCCGCACAGCAACTGACGGAGCAGCAGCAAGTTGAGCTGCAGGATGCGGAGAAAAACGTAGAGCATGGTTCACATGGTCAATCGCAGCAGCATGTCGGCCCACTGCTCTTTGTCGATGGCCATATCACTGAACAAGGAGACCCTGCAATGGCTGAGGAGTCCCCTCCGTCGTCGTCGCGGTGAGGAAAGCGGTACTATTAATTATGCTCCAAGCGATCGAGTGGGGGTGAGTATTCAGAATATTTCATGATTTTGTTGTTGCTAAGCCGAACGCTTCTTTGAACTCTTCGTAGATCTTAGGCTCCTCGCCCTCACCGCTTCATCAACAGAAACAGCTAATGATTTCATCGTCCTCGTTTTTCGCCAGCAATGTCCAGTCAGGCAACTGCGTTCCCTCCCATCGCGGCGGTGATCGGGAGAGCGTGCCATACATCACGATTTCCTGGGCTTTCATGCACACCAGCATCTGCAAGAACAGCAGCAACAGAGGCCGGCAGCGCCAGTGCAACCTCGGAGTGCAGCCTCAGCCAGCACCAGAAATCAACCTCCGACATTCTCGCCAAAAAGGAAGCCAGCCTAACCAAGGATTCCACCAGCAAGAAGAGCGTTTCCCCCTCCACATCGAACGAAAACAATGCCGCCGCGCCGGCGATCAAGCTGAGTTACGCTCAGGTAGCCCAGCATCACAGTGCCAACACGGAAAACAAGAATGGAAGTTCCTCGACGGGCACTCTTTCTCCCACTGGCAGCCACAATATGGATGTAGTCTTCGGCGATACCTCCAGCGAGATGGGTGTAGCAGGTGAAGCCTTTGCGGTTATCAATGCTGTTCTGTCTGGCAAACCCGCTAGTAGCACACAGACAATGAATTCATGTCAAGGCAGCAACGCCGTCGGTGCTAAGGAAAAAGGTATGAGTAGCGAAATAATGTACCACTAATGCACGAGTACTTAATGTGGGTTTCTCCACTGCAGACACTCGCTTTCATGCCTCGGCCATGGGCGGTGGTGCTCGCCACCAGAGCAAGGAGAAACACCGACAACATCATCAGCAACATTACGACGCTGGCGCAGATCACAATACAAACGCCAATATAGACAAGTCCAGAGCGCGCAACAACTCTTAGGGAAAGGGAAAGTTGACAAAAGCGAGGCCATTGTGAAACCTTTGCAGGATGCCTCTGTTTATGCATCTGCCTGTATATATATGAATTTTCATGTGTAAATAAGAGAACAATTTTTGTTACATCTATCTATATATCTATGCTTTAGATATTTACCAGCTAACTAAAAAGGCATGCAAAAGTGTTCATTCCTTTTTGTCGTATTTTTGTATCTGATTCCTCATTTTGTACTCACAGCTTTCGCCGCTGCTCAAGAGAGAGTTGAAAAAAAGGATAAAAGATGGTGGAGTAGCAAGCACAGCTTGGACCAGCTGTCATATTAGTAGGCAAAGGTACATACCCCTTTCTCCAGCTGTTTACCAGCATATGTATATGTATATATTCATACAGTGAACACAAAATTTATTCGGACACCCTTGTTTTTCAACTTTCTTCATTAATAACGTCAAAGGTATATATGGTAAAATAAAATTAAATAATTCATATTGAAGATAAACATTCTTAACATATATTTTATGCATCAAATTATGCGATTTCAGCTTTAACATTAGATAAATCCTCAAATTAAATAAAAAAGGAACGTCGACCTATACTTTTAATTAAATTGTTTATCTCATTAGCGCTTTGTCCCATTCAGCTACCATTGATGAAATGCTGTGCTTCCTTATCCCAAACATGCTCTATAGGATTCAAATCCGGTGATTGGGGAGGTGTTTTTTGCTGCTTACTTCCGTCAGCTAATCACCCCCAAACCATTACATTTCCGCCACCATTTGTAACGGTTGGGATCAAGTTTTTCTCGTTCAAGGCTTGTTGACATTGAGTTTTGCGAACTGCAATCGATTTTTTTTTGTTGATGTCAACTCTTCCATGTAAATTAGCCTTGTGAAGGTAGTTGCGAATGGTTTGGTTTGTCGCTTCTTGCGAATCATTGTAGATGTTGTTCTAGCATTTTTCAAGACTGTAGACATAACTTTGCGTTCTGCGCGAAAATTTCAGTATCTTAGGCCGTGATTCTCCTGTGTCTAGGTATTTTTTTATTACACTTTGAATTGTGGAAGGTGCATTGCCAATGATTCTACAGATTTAGCGAAAACTACGATTTTCCAAATGTAATTTTAGTATGGATTTTCGCAAATCTAGTGATAAATCTTGACCTCGTCCCATTTTGTCCATTCGTAGCAAAAAACTCAGAGAAACTAACATACTAAATAAAAACACATCTAATATACCCCTTTACTCTTCGAGTACCGGGTATAAAAACGCACACAGATGCCCGATCCGAAGTAATTCCAAGAAAACCGCAAAGAAGAATTGCCGATTACCCTTTTTATGCCGCTTTTTGAGCACTTTTTTCTCTTTCCTTTGAAAATTTTTGTTGGAAATAATAAAAGTTAAATTTGTCTACCCGGTATATTAGATTTGTGCTAAAAGTGGATGTGTGTATATTCTTGATCAGCATCAATAGCCGAGTCGATATAGCTATGTCTGTCTGTTCGTCCGTCCCCATTAGCGCCCATATCTCAAAGACTATAAAAACTAGAGTAACCAACTTTTGTATCCGGACTCCTGTGATATCACACTATTTCCAGTGTATTTCAAAATTTCGCCCCGCCCCCTTCCGACCAAACAAAGCACAACAATCTGTGGCATACACAATCTTAAAGATACGAGAATCTAAAAACACAGAACCATAGACAATGACCATATCTATCAAAGTGTTTGAAAATTTAGAATAGTGTTTCTAAAATACGAAACCGAAAAAACTTTGGGTGGCTATAAGTGCGTGCGCTCGATCAAAATCAATTTTAACGAATATATAATTCAAATTAATCTCTAGCCTAACTAACCTACTTTGGCAAAGCGGGGCGAATTCGCCAAGAGCGAGAGAGTAAGCTTTTATTGCGCTCCCGCCTTGCCCTAAACTAACTTACACTAGACTTCAAACAATTCAAACAACAAACAATTCCACCCGGGGGCGCCATGAAAATTTAGAATAGTTTTTCTAAATGCGAAACCGGAAAAAACTTTGGGTGGCTGTAATTTTATTTAAGAGGCGGGACGAGAGGAATAATACGTGCGCTCGATCAAATCAATTTCAACGACTGTATAATTCAAATTTATCTCTAGCCTAACTAACCTACGTTGGCAAAGCGGGGCAAATTCGCCAAGAGCGAGAGAGTAAGCTTTTATTGCGCTCCCGCCTTGCCCTAAACTAACTTACACTAGACTTCAAACAATTCAAAACAAACAGACGAGAAACGACGAAACACCGGCCCCGTTGAAGGCCTGCAGGGCTTCAAGCCAATGGCAGCGGCGCCAACTTGCGGATGGCCCGCCAGAACTCTGCTCCGTCACTCCTCCTTAGGTCAACGACCCTGACCATGCCGTCCTCCCCTGCGTGCGTGGCGATGATCCTCCCGACGAGCCACTCCTGCGGCGCAAGATTGTCCTCGGCCACGAGGACGAGGTCTCCTTCCTCTGGGTTGGGTTGCTGCTGGTGCCATTTGCCCCGAATTTGGAGCCCCAGGACATATTCGCGGGACCATCGCCGCCAAAACGCTTGCCTGACTGACGAGACAAGTCGCCATCGCCGCAAGCAGCTGAGACTCTCCTGGTCCGGAGTCCGCAGTGCTGGGGGGGCGATGAGCGACCCGCCTATCAGTAGGTGCCCGGGCGTTAGTGCCTCGCCGTCGCTTGGGTCCTGGCTGAGAGCTCCCAGCGGCCTGGAGTTCATTGCCGCTTCGATACCGACGAGGACTGTGGCGAGTTCTTCGGCGTTTAGGAGCGCGTTGCCTACCGCCCGTAGGAGTAGGCTCTTTGCAGTTTTTACACCTGCCTACCAAAGGCCTCCCATGTGAGGCGCTCGTGGCGGTATGAACGCAAATTCGCATCCGCTTTTTGATGCGAATTCGCGAACTGCGTCCCCCTGCTCCTCTATTCTCATCCGTAGAGCGCTGAGGTGGCTGGCTACGACGAAGTTCGTCGCGTTGTCGCAGTACACGATTTGGGGATATCCTCGGCGTCCGACGAACCTTTGGAAAGCCAATAAAAAAGAGTCAGTGGACAGATCTGAAACAACTTCTAGGTGAACCGCTTTGAACGCAAAACAAACAAAAAGCGCGATGTATGACTTGTATGGGGGCCTTCCTCGAATTTTCAATGTCGTATATACTGGTCCACAAAAATCCACGCCGCAAATTGCAAATGGGCGGAGAGCACGTAGTCGATCTGCGGGTAAATTCCCCATAAGTTGAGTCAGCAATCGAGGCTTGCATTTAAAGCAGCGCATACATGATCGGACTGTCTGACTGCAGACCTCCTGAGCGTTCACCATCCAAACACTCTGTCGGAGGCTGCTCACCAGTGCTCGTATGCCGACATGAAAATTGGAAGAGTGCAGACGACGACGTGCGTCATCCGCAAAAATTGGGAGCGCTTTGCCAAAAGCAAAGGAAACTTGTCATCATATGATATAGGAGCTTTAGCTAGTCGCCCCCCTACTCGCAACAATGAAAAAGTACACCAAGTACCTGTGTCTTCATGGATGAATGGGTTCAACCGCTGAAGACTAGGACCAACTCTAGATCTTTTCCGAACCTTTTCGATTTCTTCTTGATACTCGTGATGTTGTATAATCTCAACAATTTTATGGAAAGCTCGTCATTATATTCGGTCGGTTAAATAATTTTTTCAAACTTTATAGTTGGGTCTTTGCATTTTCTTATGAAGCGGAACATATATGCAAACACTCTAAGCAACTTGAGGTGTGACGAAAAGCCCTCGATGACATCTACCAGCTCTGAACTTTGCACAGCGGCGGTCAATCCGACCGCAGCCTTCCTCTTCTCCAGCTGAGCGTCTTCTGGAAGCTCGAAATGAGAGTTTTTGGGCCAGTTCTCTTCGTCATCTTTCAAAAATAATGGTCCTTCGAACCAGATTGACTGGACGATTTCGTTGACGTCACAACCTCTTGAGACAATATCTGCTGGGTTCTGTTTCGTGGGTACATGCCGCCACGTAGCTTCATCTGACCACTCTTGAATCTCAGCCACTCTATTTGAAATGAACGTCGACAACGAGGATGGATGAGATCGAATCCAATGAAGAGTTACTTCTGAATCCGACCAATAAACAGTTCGTTCGATAGGGACCTTTAATAGAGGCTTGATTCTGTGACAGAGATTTGCGAGAAGGTGAGCGGCACATAACTCAAGCCTTGGGAGCGTTTTGGTCTGGAGCGGCGCTACTTTGGACTTGGAAGTCAAAAACGATATTTTAAAACCTTCTGCAGTTTTGCTACGTATATAGACGCACGCTCCATAAGCTCTAATGCAGGCGTCAGCAAAGGCATGTATTTGCACTTATGACATCGGATCGGTAAACACGAACCGAGGTATGGATATCTCTTCCAAGTGAGACAATGTGTTTTTCAACATATTCCATGCTGTTTCTAAATGCAGCGGAATCGACTCATCCCAATCTTATTTGTTAAGCCAAAGTTCCTGCAATAGGATCTTGCCTGTTATGATGATAGGCCTTTACAAACCAAGGGGGTCGAATAACTTTGATGTCACAGATAGAATGTTCCGTTTTGTCGCTCGGAGACCCATGACTGAATGGTCAATTTTAAATTTGAAGGCATCTTCATTAGGCAACCATGAGATTCCTAACGCCTTAGTCGACTCTGAATCCGAGATCGTTATGGGCTTTGATGTGCTCTCAGATGCGGTGATCTCAGGTGAGTTTGAAAACCACTTTGCCAACTCAAAACCTGCAGTCTGAAGAACCTGAGACACTTCGGACTTAATTGCCCTTAGCTCCTTTACGCATGCAGTACCAGTCAACATGTCATCGACGTAAAAGTCGGACCCGATAACGTCAGCAGCTTTAGGGAATGAGAGCTTTGCAGACTCACTAAAGCTTTTTAAACACCGGATAGCCAAAAATAGGGCTGGTCCAGTCCCATAAGTTACGGTGTTAAGCTCGTACAATCTCAAAGATTCAGATGGGTCTCTTCTCCACACTATGAGTTGAAACTGCCTATCAGCTTCATTCACCATTACTTGGCGATACATCTCTTGAACATCGGCAGTCAGGGCAAACCTGTGCAGACGAAAGCGCAGCAGTGTCGAGTATAGCTCCTCTTGAATGGTAGGTCCGACCATCAGAATATCATTCAAGGCCACCTGAGAGGACGTCTTGGACGACGCATCGAAAACGACGCGAAGCTTGGTAGACGTACTTTGGGGCCTTAGAACACACTGATGTGGAATAACATAGTGTGGAGTTGAAGGTATCGTATTGTCGGTAGGAGACATATGGCCTAAGGAGAGGTACTCTTCCATAAATTCCAAGTACATTTTCTTCAACTCAGGATGCAACCTTCTTTCAAGCGACAAAAACCGCCGTTTAGCAACCTCAAAGGAGTTGCCTAAACAGATTGGATCTGATTTAAACGGCAGCCTTACTTCAAACCGACCTGATGGCAATACCTGAGTCGTCTTCCGATAGTGATCTTCACATAACTTGTGCTCAGGCGTAGCAACTTTCTTTTGAGATGGCATTTCTTCCAGTGACCAAAACATTTGCAAGGTCCTATCAATAGACACTAGCAACTATTCACTGTAACTCAAACTATTTGTAATTTGGGGAACAGAAATTTTGGGAACATATCTTCCCGAAACAACCCAGCCAAGAAGGGTCTTCTGAAGACCAACAGCTAATAGTTCAAAAAATGATTCTGCTCCTATCAGCATATCTATTCTTTGTGGCTTGTTGAAATATGGGTCTGCTAGAGGTAGGTTCTTTGGGATTCTCCAGTCACTCACATTCACTGACAGGTCAGGATGATAACCTGAAATCGATTTCAATCCAAAAATCGAAGGAGAACTCACTACCATTTAATCGCGACTTCACCACCGTATGTATTTTATCTTTTACTTGAGAATTGGATTCACCAATACCAAGCAAGCTAATACATGACTCCTCTTTATGGATCTGTAAGCGGTGAGCAAGGTCCTCTGTTATGAAATTTGTTTGAGATCCAGAGTCCAGAAGAGCTCTGTCCAGAATGTGGTCACCGCTCTTCGTTCGGACACTTACGATCGACGTAGCCAGAAGTACCCTATCCAACGATGTCGCATGCAGAGCATGGGACGTGGAAGGTTGATGCTGGTTTGAAGGAGGAGAGGCACTCTCTTGGGGTGGTGGCAACGCGAGACTATTAGAAGACACTGTGTATCGATGCAATAAGGTGTGATGTGAGCGGCCGCACACTCGACATTTATTGGCCTTGCATCTTACAACAGCGTGGCCTTTTTGCAGACAATTAATGCATAAGGGTGCAGATTTAGCGAACTCGAACCTTTGCATGACCGAGAGTCGCAAAAATGGAGTGCATTTCGACACTACATTGTCGTCCGAATTGCAATAGCTGCAAGTTCGCTGAACTCTGTTGGTGGAATGAGAAGAACAAGCAAATGAGCTACGATTATGCTGCTTGATTGGTACAACCTTGTCCGGCTTTGGCTTCGTCGACTCTTCAGCAGACAAATACTGGTATCGACGATTCAAAACTTTCTCAAGGTCGGACCAAAGCGGCAACTTTTCGTAAGTCAGTTGTTCATCCCACTTTTGTTTAGTCACTGGGTCGACTCTGTTCAAAACGAGATGAATGAGCATTGCATTCGAGATTTTGGTATCGTCTCCTATCGACAGTAATGAACCATAAATCGATGAAACAGTATCGATGAGGTTCCTGAGGGACGATGCGGACTGCTGCGAGATTTTTGGCAGATTAAACAATGTGGAAATATTGTTTGTAAAAATCAGATAATCGTTATCATATACTCGTTTGAGGCTATCCAAGGCCTTTTCATAGTTGGCTTCGGTGACTTGGAACGCCTTAATTGTTCCTAATGCTTCATCCGAGAGGCACGAGGTCAAGTGATTAAATTTCTCTATCACCGGTATACTTGCGTCGCTATGAACTAGAGTCTCAAAAAGGCTGATGAAATTTTTAAAATCCGAATGCTTACCACTAAATTTTGGTAATGCCAATTTCGGAAGTCGAGCACGAGTTGGGGCACCACAGGCTAGTATTGTTAGCGTCGTATCGCTTGATGCATCAAAGGCGCAGATAAGCGACATTATCTTTGCCTTAGTTACGATAGATAACTCTTCCAACTCGGCTGCGAATTCATCGTCGCCATCTATTTCTTCTATTTTTTCTTGTAATTGTTTAACCTTTTGGATTGACTCATTCAAGGAATCAAGCCTACATTGTAGCTCTGTCAATTGTATAGGAATCGAACCTTCATCTAATCGTACTTCTAAGCGGCGAATGCTTTTAACTTGACTTTGGAGCTTAGATTTCAAGTTTTTAAGAACTGACTTATTGTCTTCTGCCATATTTTTTATATTTATAATATGCTCAAACAAAGAAAACAAACAAATAAATAAATGTTCAAAGCAAGAACGGCAAACGGAAACAAATAATAATTGAACTGCGAGGCACGAGGTATCAATATATAATATGGTTGCAAGTGACAGCCGAAAACCATATACCCTCGAAAAGCAGGGTAGTGCGTCACTGGTAAGTAACACCCAAAAACAATATACCCTCGAAAAACAGGGTAGCGCGTCACTTGGCGTTCCGTTAAGATCAAGCGCGGCAAACAAAAAATATTCTCCCAACAAATACAACGCAAGCAACGGTGGAAAGGCGAAAGCGAAAACGAGAGAGTGCACCGATGCTGCTGCTTGTATGTATGTATGTATGTATAGATATATGTAAGTGTTATACGCCGCGGCGTGGGTAAACGAACCAACCTTTTGGCGAGATTCAAACAACGAAAAAGGGTAAGGCGGGGGCGACAGTGATTTCAATAAACGATAAATAACGGTTGCATCCAACTAGCGGTTCACATAGGTTATGATATATGTATGATGTATGTCAATAAATATGTTGGTGTTATATGTGTATATATTTGCAAGAATATTATAGTCTAAATGCATGCAATTCAAGCTCTACTATATTATACGTCTGTGCCAAGAATTGAAAGCGAGGTGTAATTTTTCCAACACAAGACAATTTCAAGAAGATTATATCTGTCTTCAGCTCTAGCTTTCAATTATTGCACAAATACCTCTGGCTCTGCGGTTGGATCTTTACGTCCAGCTGCTACTTTCCTTTTGCAGTCTGTGCAGGGCATCCCTCGGCGGTAGCAGAAACGAATGGCGAAGATTAGGCTGGGTATTTCGCGACCGAAACGATTGCTTAAGCAAGATTTTCATTGCTGTTTTTGTTAACACACAACAACACGACGCGGGCAACGATACGCTTGATTCTAGTAAATATAATTATTTAAATATATATATATATATATTTGAACCACTTTTAAGCACTTCTTTACGTGTCACTGTCACTTTTATTTGTTGCCTTTAATTTAATTTACAGTCCACCCGGCGGCGCCATGAAAATTTAAAATAGTTTTTCTAAAATACGAACCCGAAAAAACTTTGGCTGGCTGTAATTTTATTAAGAGGCGGGACGAGAGGAATAAGTGCGTGCGCTCGATCAAAATAAATTTTAGCGAATATATAATTCAAATTTATCTCTAGGCTAACTAACCTACGTTGGCAAAGCGGGGCGAATTCGCCAAGAGCGAGAGAGTAAGCTTTTATTGCGCTCCCGCCTTGCCCTAAACTAACTTACACTAGACTTCATACAATTCAAATTAGATTCCACAATTATTTACAAAAACAGACAAGAAACGTCTATCTCTCTCGTAGTGTTCAGACGCGTTTTTTCATTGCGCTCCGCTCATTTTTCACTTATTTTGTATAAACAACCGGTGTTTGTCCAAAATAAATCTTTTGCGAACTAACAAATTAACTTGCTAACTTAAAGTCTATCCTGAATCGCGAGTGCATGCCTATTTACTGTGTAAATCATAATTTAATAATTCTTTTTTGCGTCGGTTAACATTGTGTTTTTGTTGTTGCTTTTCGTAAGTATGCTCTCACATTGAATTTAGCCCGCTCTCATCTTGTAGTCTGTGCTTTAGCATCACTCTCTCCCTATAACCCAAACATAAATAGCTGTTCTTCCTCTCTCGCTCTCAATACTTTCCGTGTAGTAGCGCTCTCTCTCTCTCATTGCAGCTGCTGCAACCGTTCTCCTCTCTCCGCTCAGTTTTTACTAATTCCGCTTTAAGCGTTTGCCTGGCACACTGGTTTGATTTCTTTTTGTTTTGAAATAACTTTTGTTTCTCTATTGTATTTAAAATTGAATCCCCTATTATCTGTACCAAAAAAACCTGCAAACAGGTGGTCACCCTTGCTCAGCCGAGTATCCCCTGCTATCTCTGCGGAAAAGTTGTGCACGCAAAGTGCGCTGGGTACTCAGGCCTCGTGGTTGATGCAATTTTCAAACATAATGGCTTGTTCTACTGTTGTGAGGCATGCCTGGGGGCTCACATAGAGATAACCAGGTTTATGAGGCAGACGCGGAATGGCTTTAAGGAGCTCACCGTAGGCTTTAAAAAGCAGTACGATCAGCTCCTAGCCATGGAGTCTCTGTTTAGCAGTTTGCAACTGCTTAATGAGTCTCCTAGGCGAAAAAAGTTAACTCCGCGGGATCTGCAAGCCCCAACTGTCCCTCAGCCGCCCGTTGTCGAACAATCGACTCCGACCACTCCAATTGTGAAGCAGCCGATATCGTTTGCTATTCCAAGGGCAAGGACATCTGCTGGTGATGCAAATTCGGCAGCCGAATTTATCACTTCGGAGAACGCACAACCAGAAATTTCCGTATCGTCCGTGTCCGTCGAGTCCGCCAACAATTCAAATATCCCGTTCACTTCGATCCCACCAACAAATATACGACCCGGACCACCGGGTATTGCCATCACAGGTACAAGGTCTGTGGTGCCAAACCCAAGATTGGTGGGGATCACACCTAAACGACAGACTTTTGTCTCACGGCTTGCCCCTTACACCACTATTGATGACGTTACTGCTTTTAAAGGTGGAGAAGTTTAACTTCTCTTATACCAGGGATGGAGCATCATTCAAAATAAGCGTCTCCCCGACTAATTTTAACACCATTTGCTCTGCCAAATTTTGGCCAGAGAACATGGTGGTGAAGGAGTTTAAGGCAAAGAAGAAGAGTAGGCCCCTAATAACTTCTAATACTAATCAGGCCAGTGCTCCATCCTCATCTTCCTAGTCCACCCATCCAAAAAACGAACTCCCTCTCTCTTAATCACCTACCAGAATGTTAGAGGCTTGCGTAGTAAGCTCAGTACTCTGTATCGGGATACCGTCGCATTTGCATCCCATGTAATTGTGTTCACAGAGACCTGGTTAAAACCGGAAATTCTTAGTTCTGAAGTTTTGGCAGGTCGGTACACAACCTTTAGAAATTACCGTTCGTTTCAGTCTTTATTACATGCTCGTATATTCCACCTTCTTCGGATATCGCAATTTACGTTTCTTCCTCGCTATCTAATAAAGATCATGTGATAGTTCTTGGGGATTTCAATTTGCCAGGAACTGTTTGGTCTTCGGTAAACGAGTCTAATAACCTAGTGCTCATGTCACGATATGACTTTATAGACGGCTTATTTGACTTATCCCTGTCTCAAGTCAACCATGTGAAAAATTCCCTGGGTCGATTGCTTGTTCTGTGCTTTGTAACGGATCCGACCATAGCGTTGTTAACCCGAGTCCCTCCGTTCACTATACCTGAAGACGCCTACCATCCTACATTTGAAGTTTCGCTCGATATAGGACCAACCGCATTGGATCGGTCGGGTAGGCTACCTCGATGTGTCCGCTGCTTTCGTAAAGCCGAGTTTGCGAAGCTTAATAACCTCATTAGGGATTTTGATTGGTCCGCTTTGTATTTGTACACTGATGTTACGATATGCACAAACATTTTCTACGATGCACTTGACTCACTTTTTGAGTCTTGTGTCCCACTTTCCTGTCCTATTAGATGTGGGAAACCCCCTTGGATTACCAAAAAGTTATCCAGTCTAAAAAACGTAAAATCAAGGCTTTACAACAAATTTTAAGAAATTGGCTCTCCTTCTTCTCTCTCCCGCTATCTAATGGCTCGGTCAAACTTTTCAGTTCTTAATTCCCAGTGCTATAAGAACTACCTATCTAGATGCAGGATACGTTTTTCTCAGGACTCTAAGCAGTTTTACAGCTTCGTAAACAGTAAGCGTAAAACGTCCGCTCATCCATCCTCGCTATCATTTCTTAATACGTCGGCAAATACTGATCAGGCAATTGCCGATCTTTTTGCCCAATTCTTTTAAACAACCTATTCACAGGAATGCTACTCCGGGCAGCCGTACCCATACGGTTTAGCCAGGTCGAACGGCATCTTCAGTCCCTTGCTAAATGAAAGCTCTCTGCTTCTTGATCTCCGGAAAGTTAAGCCGGTGTTTTCACCAGGTCCGGACGGAGTTCCCGGCTGTGTACTTAGATACTGCGCCGAGTCTCTGTGTGGACCGTTGCTTAAACTATTCAGCCTGTCCATTAACTCTTCATGCTTCCCCTCCATATGGAAGTAGTCGTTCATTATTCCTCTCCATAAGAAAGGTAGTAAGTCTGACGCGAAGAACTACAGAGGTATATCAAAGTTATCCGCAATTCCTAAAGTGTTTGAGAAAATTTTAACTCTGCACCTGCAGCATCTTTGCAGATCACTTATATCTCCAGCCCAGCTTGGATTTATAAGGCGAAGATCAACAACCACGAATTTATTGGAGTTCACCTCCTTTATCATTAAAGGCTTCCATGGTAATCTACAGACGGATGTAACTTACACAGATTTCAGTAAAGCATTCGACTCTGTAAACCACACTCTCCTAGCACAAAAACTTGACCTTTTAGGGTTTCCACCCAATCTCTTGAGATGGATTTCTAGCTACCTTTGTTCCATGTCCCAAAGAGTCCTCTTCAAAAACTCCCTATCTTCACCAGTTATGATTACTTCGGGCGTACCACAGGGCAGCCATCTAGGCCCCGTACTCTTTACACTCTTTATAAATGACCTGCCTTCGGTATTAACATACTCTCGAGTACTTATGTAGCCGGATGATGTTAAGCTGTGTGTCCAGTTCAAGGACAGCTTATCTCACTCCAGGTTGCAATCCGATCTTAATAGCTTTCAGTCATGGTGTTGTGCAAATTTGTTATACCTTAATGCTTCGAAATGTAAAGTAATGACATTTTATCGCTCCAGCGCCTTTCTGGCTCCTTACACACTAGGCGGGGGTTCTCTCGAGAGAATTACCCTAGTTGATGATCTTGGTGTTCTTTTAGATCCCAAGTTAAAGTTTTCTGAACACATTTCTACCATGGTAAATAAGGCCATGCGCGTGCATGGGTTTATAAAGAGGTGGTCAAAGGAATTTGACGACCCCTATATAACAAAGACTCTCTATGTATCGCTTGTTCGTCCGATTTTAGAATATGGTTCTTGTGTATGGTGCCCTCAGTACAAAGTACACCAGGACCGTATAGAATCAGTACAGAAAAACTTTTTAATTTTCGCTCTACGCGGCCTCAACTAGGATGCAAGTGTGAGACTGCCGTCTTACTCTAGTAGATCGCTTTTAATAAACCTTCCATCTTTAGTTAACCGTAGAACAATGCTTGGTGTGATTTTTGTGCACAACTTGATCAAGGGTGACGTAGATAGCCCTGACTTGTTGAGCCGCATAAACTTCACGATTCCTATTAGAATTACTAGAAATTATATACCTTTGTTCCTTCCGATTTGTAGATCGAATTATTCCTAGCATGAACCTTTTAGAGTTTTATGCTCGGATTATAATTCCCTCTACCATATTATATCGGCAACTAATTCCCTTCCTCTTCTTAAATTACTAATACTCACATACCTTTCTCGTAGTTAGTAATTGTAGTTGTGGTGTACGATAGTTTTAATGCATGATTAACTCCTTTAGTAAGATTAGTTCTAATTTTCCTCGAATACTAGTCTAACATCTATCTTTCCTGCATGATCGCGATCGGTTCGGTTAACGAGTCTCGCGTTTTGCGACAGCGCCCCTCGGTCGGTTGGGTGGGAGGAGGGCTGCGTTTTGGCCTGGGATTCGCGCGTAACAGCATTCGGCTGGTGTCCCATGGGCCACTTGATGGTGCAGTCATTGCACGTCAACGTCCAAACGAAACGACGAAACAGTGTTGAATCTGGATCAGGTGAGATCATAAATATAGCCACAATGAAGAAAACCATTCCGAAATGCATCGTTCTCTCTTGCTCTCGCTCTAGCAAGATTTAATCTTGTTAGAAAACTAAGAAAGGACATCAAACTTATGATGGAGGTGCTTCGTGAGTCGCCCAACGTTCAGGTGGATGACGAGGGTCTGCGAGTGCGTCCCAATCGCAAGCGTTGCATCATCATACTGCGCGAGATATCTAACAACACTCCTCTAGATGACGTCAAGGTCTGCCATCAACTCAGCTCCTCATTACCTGTACTCAATTTCCAATTTAGTTTCCTTCTGCGTTCTCTCCTTTTGCAGGCTCTTTTTAGAAACGAGAACTGCCCTAGGCCGATCTCCTGCGAGTTTGCTGCCAACAATTCATGGTACATATTCGAATCGGAGGAGGATAACCAAAATAGCTTTAAGTATCTGCACCAATGCATTGCCTCCGCAGGCTAGCTTCGCCGCCGCACCTGCACCCACCGCATAAACGATTATCACCTCCAAGCCGCAGGGCGGCGATTGCTACAACAATACTAACTACAGCGGTAATCCCATCAATACGGGCGGTGCTCGAAACTGTGGACCACGCGGCGAGCTCCGAAGCAAACCCCTGGCAAACACACAAACTCTATCCCATATCATGAGCGGCAGCCTTGTGCCCATCCAGCTAGCGGCGGGCATTCCCAGTGACATGGTGAGTGTCGTGCCCGCCAATATTGTCGATTCCCTGGAACAGGCTTCGCTGCAGCATGCCAAGCAACAGCCAGTTCACCAGCAGCAGCAACAGCCGACAAGCTCCGCCCACGTCTAAGTCCAACAGCAGTTGGCAATAAGGCAGGTGAACAACTCCAATCGCAACTATAATGCCTTCAAGAGTAATAATTGGAAGGGTACGTTTTTCGCAGCCCCTCAACGTTGAGCCACTTCTTATTCACCCAATCTAATGGCAGGTGGCTTGCAAAAGAACCTGGAAAAGAGATATGTCGGTGAATCAGGCCCAGGCTCTGCAACAACAACAACATCAGGGACATGAACAATCACAACAGCCGAACTATTATTCGGCTTCCTCTAGCAGCGCGAGCGCACCTCAGGCTACCTTTACTCTGGCCGCTCAGACGCCTAGCCAGCACCACCATCATCTGTTGGCCCATCATGCCGCACAGCACCTGACTGGCTATATCACTCAGCAAAGAGCCACTGCAATGGCTGAGGAGTCCCCTCCGTCGTCGTCGCGATGAGGAAAGCGGTACTATTAATTATGCTCCAAGCGATCGAGTGGGGGTACGTAATCAAAATATTTCATGATTTTGTTATTGCTAAGCCGAACGTTTCTTTAAACCCTTCGGAGATCTTTGGTTCCTCACCCTCAGCGCTTCATCAACAGAAACATCTGATGATTTGATCATCCTCGTTTTCTGCCAGCAATGTGCAGTCAGGCAGCAGCGTTCCCTCCCATCGCGGCGGTGATCGGGAGAGCCATTACAATATTCCCGACGTACCACCACAGCCGTCCCAGCACCGGGGCAACTACAAGTGCAACAACTATAATCCCAACTTTCACGCCCAGCACTCGTCCATATCTAACAGCTCTCATCACCATGACCATAACGCCCTGTCCTCCCAGCACCACCTGGCAGCGTCACAGCAGCGGCATCATCACCACAATTCCATCGGCAGCAATGTGAGGAACAGCGGAGGAGTGGGCGTCAGCAGTAGAGCTGCAGCCGGAGGAGGCGTATCTGGGAATCATGGCGTGTCCGGTGGAAACGGCAATAGCACCAATGAGCGTGCCATACATCACGTTTTCCTGGGCTTTTATGCACACCAGCTTCTGCAAGAACAGCAGCAACAGAGGCCGGCAGCGCCAGTGCAACCGCCGCAGTTTGATCTGGAGGCAACCGCCTTCCCACCACTGCCAGCATCATCGGCAACGGTAAGCACGCCACACACTCCACTAGCCAATAATGCGTCCAAGTTTAACTCCAACTCGCCCTCGTCCTCTGCCTTAACACAGAGACAAACAATTTATCAGCAGCAGCAACTGAACGAAAGTGTAGAGAACAGCGAGTTGAAGCAATCATAAGCAGGAAAAAGTTTGTCCTCACCTGGCCAACAGTTCCGCTGTCTCTGCTGCTGCCAACAACTGTTCTGAGAACCGCCTCTCGGACGTGGTTCGCACTGGCGGGGGCGAAGCCGGAGGCAAGGGAAAGGCTCGCAAAGAGACTGTTAAAAGCCAGCACTATCCGAATCGGACCCAGCTGCAGCAGCAACAACCCCAGACTCAGCCACAGCCACATTTGCCTCCCAACATACAGCAATATCAGCGAAATGTGCTGGTCAGTCCCACATCTGCCGTGGAGTGCGAGCCCCTCGAGGGCAACAACACTAAAAAGGTTACTAAGCAGAGCTTTAGTAACAGTTTGACGCATGTGATAAAGCTAGAAAAATTAAACAAGACTGAGGATGAAATGAATCCAAAGCAGCCGCTGCTGCAACAGAATCCGCAGCAACGTCTGGCCGAAGCCTACGCCCAGACTATGCAGCAGCAACTGCTACTGCTGGGTGCCCAAAACGAGTATGGCAGGGGCGCGGGGTCTACCACAGACGTGACCGCGGGCGCTTGTGCCTGCAGTGTGGCGACAGCTGCAACCGGTTTTACCGCAAGGCTGGCGGAGTGCAGCCTCAGCCAGCACCAGAAATCAACCTCCGACCTGCTCGCCAAAAAGGAAGCCAGCCTAACCAAGGATTCCACCAGCAAGAAGAGCGTTTCCCCCTCCACATCGAACGAAAACAATGGCGCCGCGCCGGCGATCAAGCTGAGTTACGCTCAGGTAGCCCAGCATCACAGGGCCAACACGGAAAACAAGAATGGAAGTTCCTCCACGGGCACTCTTTCTCCCACTGGCAGCCACAATATGGATGTAGTCTTCGGCGATACCTCCAGCGAGATGGGTGTAGCAGGTGAAGCCTTTGCGGTTATCAATGCTGTTATGTCTGGCAAACCCGCTAGTAGCACACAGACAATGAATTCATGTCAAGCGCAAGTCCAGAGGGCGCAACAACTCTTAGGGAAAGGGAAAGTTGCTAAAAGCGAGACCACTGTGAAAACCTTTGCAGGATGCCTCTGTTTATGCATTTGCCTGTATATATACGAAGTTTCATGTGTAAATAACAAAACAATTTTTGTTACATCTATCTATATATCTATGCTTTAGATATTTACCAGCTATCTAAGGAGGCATGTAAAAGGTTATTGTTCATTCCTTTTTGTCGTATTTTTGTATCTGATTCCTCATTTTGTACTCACAGCTCGCCGCTGCTCAAGAGAGAGTTGAAAAAAAGGATAAAAGATGGTGGAGTAGCAAGCACAGCTTGGACCAGCTGTCATATTAGTAGGCAAAGGTACATACCCCTTTCTCCAGCTGTTTACCAGCATATGTATATGTATATATTCATACAGTGAACACAAAATTTATTCGGACACCCTTATTTTTCAACTTTATTCATTAATAACGTCAAAGGTATATATGGTAAAATAAAATTAAATAATTCATATTGAAGATAAACATTCTTAACATATATTTTATGCATCAAATTATGCAATTTCAGCTTTAACATTAGATAAATCCTCAAATTAAATAAAAAGGAACGTCGACCTATACTTTTAATTAAATTGTTTATCTCATTAGCGCTTTGTCCCATTCAGCTACCATTGATGAAATGCTGTGCTCCCTTATCCTTTTCTTAAGTATATCCCAAACATGCTCTATAGGATTCAAATCCGGTGATTGGGGATGTGTTTTTAGCTGCTTGCTTCCGTCAGCTAATCACCCCCAAACCATTACATTTCCGCCACCATTTTTAACGGTTGGGATCAAGTTTTTCTCGTTCAAGGTTTGTTGACATTGAGTTTTGCGAACTCCAATCGCTTCTTTTTGTTGATGTCAACTCTTCCATGTAAATAAGCCTTGTGAAGGTAGTTGCGAATGGTTTGGTTTGTCGCTTCCTCTATATTCTTGCGAATCATTGTAGATGTTGTTCTAGGATTTTTCAGGACTGTAGACTCAACTTTACGTTCTTCTCGAAATTTCAGTATCTTAGGCCGTGATTTCCCGCGATTGGCCCCTAATTCTCCTGTGCTTAGGTATTTTTTTATTATACTTCGAATTGTGGAAGGTGCGTTGCCAATGATTCTACCGATTTCGCGAAAACTACGATTTTCCAAATGTAATTTTAGTATGGATTTTCGCAATTCTAGTGATAAATCTTGACCTCGTCCCATTTTGTCCATTCGTAGCAAAAAACTCAGAGAAACTAACATACTAAATAAAAACACATCTAATATACCCCTTTACTCTTCGAGTACCGGGTATAAAAACGCACACAGATGCCCGATCCGAAGTAAAGAAGAATTGCTGATTGCTGAATTGCTGACCCTTGGTTTCAGATGTAGAAGAGAATAAATGCAAAGTGTACGAATAATTTGTATGCCGAATTTGGAGCACTTTTTTCGCTTTCCTTTGAGAATTTTTGTTGGAAATAATAAAAGTTAAATTTGTCTACCCGGTATATTAGATTTGTGCTAAAAGTGGATGTGTGTATATTCTTGATCATCATCAATAGCCGAGTCGATATAGCCATGTCTGTCTGTCCGTCCGTCCCCATTAGCGCCTATATCTCAAAGACTATAAAAACTAGAGTAACCAAATTTTGTATCCGGACTCCTGTGATATCACACTATTTCAAGTGTATTTCAAAATTTCGCCCCCTTCCGGCCAAACAAAGCACAACAATCTGTGGCATACACAATCTTAAAGATACGAGAATCTAAAAACACAGAACCATAGACAATGACCATATCTATCGAAGTGTTGAATATGGATCAGGTCAGATAATAAATATAGCCACAATGAAGAAAACCATTTCGAAATGCATCGTTCTCTCTCGCTCTCGCTCTAGCAAGATTTAATCTTGTTAGAAAACTAAGCAAGGACATCAAACTTTTTACGGAGGTGCTTCGTGAGTCGCCCAACGTTCAGGTGGATGACGAGGGTCTGCGAGTGCGTCCCAATCGCAAGAGTTGCATCATCATACTGCGCTAGATATCTAACAACAATAGTAGTATGATAATACGGGTTTCAAATCAATTAATCATTATTAGCCTAAGGCGGTAGGGGTGGGGGGTGGGATAGGTGGGGTAGGAGTGATCTGTAAATTGACAGGTTTGGGGTGTGAGGAGTTTTTTAATGACCCAAAATGATCGGTAACGGGTGTGAGGAGTTTGTTTAATGACCCAAAATGATCGGTAACGGGTTGGGTTGGGGTGTGAGGAGCTTTTTAATGATGCATAATGATCGGTAATGGGTCAGGTTTGTTGGTGTGAGGAGGTAAAAAAGAATTCACGTGTGATTGAATGTGGTAGGAGATACTTAATACCCCATAATTAGCGGTAAATGAAATCGGGAGCTAAAAAAAGGGTCATGTGTGGCTGGAGGTGTGGAAGGTAATTAGTGACCCATAATTATCAAAAGGGTACTCGTGCTCATGCGTTAGTTGTTTACAGGGTTGGGGGAGTGTGCTTGCACGATCATGTTTCTCGCGTGCTCATCTCTGACGGTGGTAAAGTAGCTGTCGTCGTCGGTGGTTTTGTTTATCAGGTACTCTTGTGTGTAAACACATTAATTGATTGATTGATTGATTGATTGATTGATTATGTGTTGAACATGTGTACCTTTGCTTACACTCACACCTGATCAGTAGCAACCCAGATAGATCTTAGAGGCTAGATTAGATGGCACGTCACTAGATTGCTAGGGAGGGAGGGGTCCCCGCACAGAATACCTTTTTGTTAGGTACTTAAAGGGGGCTTCTTATGGAGTGGGGGAAATGCTGCACAGAATACCTTTTTGTTAGGTACTTAAAGGGGGCTTCTTATGGAGTGGGGGGAAATGGTATCTGGGGGGAGGGTAGATGCTGATGGTGGTACCTGTGTTTTGTTTTTGTTTTTGCTACCGTTCAAAAGGAAATAAGGTAAGAAGAAAAATTGAATAGATATTTTTGTTTTTGTTTTTCAGACAAATTCTTAAATTTGATTACACATAGTTTAGTTTCAGACAACCTCTGAGTCTAACATAACGTCTCTCAAAATCTCCCCAATATTTATATATTGTGTGTTTTAAAGTTCTGAAATTATATTCTACACGTGCGTGTGTGGAAAACAAAACATTTTTTAAAGTTCATAAACAAAACTCAGTGCATTCAACGAAACAACAACAACAAGAACAACCAATACAAAAGTATTGTAAAACAGTGTGTGAGTATGTGCGTATTTGCTATCATCATCATCATCGTCGTCATCATCATCATCATCATCAACATCTACAACAACAACAACAACAATAACATCAACACTCTCATCATGAATCCTTCATCCTATTGTGCAGTTTGTCAGGAGTCCTTCAACATCAATGTGAAGTACCACCAACATCAGCGGTCTGAAGCTCATAAGGCGAATGTCTTCAAACCACTTAATAATAAAATTAAAGTTATTTCGGATGGTTTCAAGGGACGAATCCTCCATTATATGTATTCGAATGATGTCTTCAATGGTGTAATCATGCCGGTAGATTTCATGTCCGAAGCTGGGCAGCACCTACTACCACATCTAACTGAAATTCTTCATATTAATGGTTCTGGTAAAACTGATTTTGAGCTTTTTGCTCAATATAGGCTAATCAAAGCGGATACCGAGTCAATTACAATGAAATCATTTCAATCGAAAATGACTATAGAAACCAAATATTCTGATTTGAATGCGTCATACGCCAAACATGTTGAGGCGATAACAACTAAAATGGATGAGTTTCAGGAAAAGGATAGTGGATGGACACTGACCCACATAACAAGGTTGGAAATGAATGTGAATAGATTTGATCCTATTAAAGGTTCATCATTCATATCATCACCGCTTGCATTGAGCAGAAAACTTGCAATCATAAATGTTGAAAACGTTAACGATGATTTCTGTTTTAAATGGACACTTTTAAATGCTGCACTAAAAAAGGTGGAAAACAACCCCACCCGTCCTAAATCATATGACGATATTGGAAATATAAATAATGAAAAAATATTTATTAGTGATGCACTAACATTGGATTTCACTGGATTAACTTTCCCACTAAACCCACGTCACATTCAATTATTTTTGAATATGAATCCAAACAAAAGCATTACACTGTTTGGATATGACCTTGATGCTGATGCTGAGTCGAGTAAGGTGTATGGCCCCTGTTTGAGATGCCAAGCTTTTTTGGCACCTATTTTTGTCCAGAAACGAAATGAGGACGAATTGATTTGATAAGGGTTTTATTTATACAGGCGGCTAGCTGAAGCCGATTGCTTGCTCTTTGCCCAGCCAGATAAATGTTCACGGGAGCATATGCAACCAATGCGCAGAGAGATTAGCATAGCACTGAATTCCGCAACGTCGGCAGATCAATGCTAGAGCCGTAGCGGCGGCTGCGGAGAGCCCTTAGCATACCGGGAGAGCGCAGCAGCGCTGCCGAACGTTAGCGTTTACATGTGTATGTTGTTGTATTAAGTTTAAGTACAGTGGGTTCTAATTATGATGATGCTGCTGGCCCGAACATACTCCCCCCGTTGGAAGCCAGCCTTTCAACAGACTCCCTAAGGGGCAGTAGACATAGCCGAGTAACGGCCCTCCTGATGGTTCCTGATGCGGTCTTCAAGTCCGCTACGCGGCACACGCCATCCTTGCCCTGGACGACATCGACAACTCTAGCCAGTGGCCAACGCATAGGAGGAAGATTTTCGTCCTTCACCAGGACAACATCATTCACGCAGAGGTTTTGCGTGGGAGTGCGCCACTTCGACCGCTCTTGCAAAAGGGTGAGGTACTCTTCGCGCCAACGGCTCCAGAATATTTGCTGCAGTTGAGTGACCCGCTGCCAGCCATCCAGACGATTGTAGTTGAGCTTCGTTAGGTCAGGCTCGAGGATTGTCACATGTGGGCCACCTAGAAGCAGATGAGCCGGGGTCAAAACATCTAAGTCATCAGGATTTTCTGAAAGCGAGAGCAAAGGGCGAGAATTAACAATTGCCGTGATCTGGCAGATCAGAGTACGCAGCTCGTCGAAGCCAAGCACAGAGGGCCCAACTGAGCGGTACAGGTGATGTTTTGCAGTCTTCACGGCCGCTTCCCACAATCCGCCAAAGTGCGGAGAGCGTGGTGGGATGAAACGCCAGTCGATCGAGTCAGCCAAGCAGGATTCATGGACCTCCTTCACATGCGAGTCGCTCATGAAAAGCTTCTTTAGCTCCAGCAGCTCGTTCTTGGCGCCAACGAAGTTCGTCGCATTGTCAGACCAAATTTGACTTGGCCTTCCTCGTGTGGCAGTGAAACGCTTTAATGCGCCTAGAAACGAAGCGGTGGTCAGGTCCTTTACGAGCTCCATATGTATTGCCTTGGAAGTGAAGCAAATGAACACACTGATGTAGCACTTGATCGGAGGCCTCGTGCGGATTTCTGATCGGTAGAAGAAGGGCCCACAATAATCCACTCCAGTGACTTCAAAGGGCCGAGATCCTTCCAAACGCTCCTTAGGCAGGTCTCCCATGATGTGCTGAACCATGCGCGGCTTAGTCCTGAAGCATCTCACACACTTGCTGACTTCCTTCGACACTGCCTTAATTCCTCCAATTGGCCAATATTCCAGCCGAATTTTGGCAAGCAGGGCGCGAGGTCCGGCATGAAGGTTCCTCTCGTGATAATATCTTATCAGAGCACAGGTTATGGGATGTCCCTTGGGCACAATAAGCGGGTGCTGAGCATCAAATCCTAGCGATGAGTTTCCAAGGCGCCCTCCAACTCTAAGTAATCCAGACTGATCGATGAACGGAGAGAGCGAGCTGATGGAACTGGATTTCGTGACTTGACCGTTGCGTTGAGTCTCCTTTATGTCCATCCACAAGGTTGCCAGCTGAATGTGTCGAATTAGGAGATGAGTTCCTTGCCGGATATCGGAAACGGTGAGTCCAGAGTGCCGAAGACGATGTGCAAATCTATGCATGTAGGCGAAGGTGCGCTGCATGCCAAAAAATGTGTTTGCAAATTTGCATCCTGAGGTGAGACCGGTATGTCGAGACACGATCAACAATGCTCGCTTGCGGAGCTCTAAAGTCGGTATTTCAGGAACAGGGAACACAGGCCACCACAGCTCTGACTGGATAAGGTGGTTGGGAAGTGTTTTATCCAATCTGGAATCCAGGTTAGATTCCGGCACCGGAGAATTGTGAGTTCCTAAGAGCGCCGAGCTTGCTACCCTTTGTCCACCGCCAGATACGATCCAACCGAGCCGGGTTTTATGCAGCAGAGGCAGGCCATCAGTAAGTTTGATTTGCCCTACGCAGAGGAGATCATAAAAAATGCTCGCACCAATGAGGAGATCCACTCGCTGAGGGTTGAAAAAGGCAGGATCGGCAAGCTGAATGTTCGAGGGAATACTCCAGTCGGATACATTGACTGCCAGACTTGGTTGGCAATCGGTGATTGTAGGGTCAATGAGAGCAGTAAGAGTCGTTTTGTAGCTAGATGTGCGAGAATGCATGCAAATGTTGACGGTGGATCCCTCAGTGGACACGCTGGTATCGCCTAGCCCAGAGACAAGTGCAGGTGATTGAGTTCTGCTAAGCTGGAGCTGCTGGGCGAACCTGGATGTGACGAGGTGAAGTTGTGAGCCTGAATCTAGTATGGCACGACAAGGAACTAAAACGCCAGACCGATTCTTAACGAGGACCACGGCTGTAGCCAGAAGCACAACATCAGAGTGAAGACCTTGGGCAGCAAGAGAGGTAGACGCAGGTGAATGGGAGCTGCTAACAGAATCCTGAACTGCAGAAATAGCTTCCGATTGAAGCGCTAGATCCGGAGTAGATGGTGGGGAGCTATGCGTTATGGATTGCAGATTTTCAAAATGGAGCAAACTATGATGACGTCCGTTGCAAACGCGACATTTTCCACTGTTGCATGCGCGAGTGCGATGCCCTGACTTTAGGCAATTAAAGCAGAGGGAAAGCTTCTTCACTTCCTTGTGGCGCAGCAACGGGGACAAGTTTCCGAATAATTTGCAGGAGTATATGCCATGGCCCGCTGAATGGCAAAAGGTGCATCCAGACGGGTTGGCGGAAGACTTGGAGGCAACAAACGTTTTCCTTAAATGAGGAGTAGAAAGGTTTTTTCCCACCTGAGCGCTACTAGCGGGCGTCGCTGTAGCGTATTCCAAATTCTCCATTTTCCGGCAGCGCTTATTCAAGAATTCGTAGAACTCGACTGCGGTAGGAATGGCGTCCGACAATGTGTCCTCCCATTTCCTTTGCGTCTTAGCATCCAGCTTCTGCAGCAGAACGTGGATCACCATGCAGTCAGAGATCTCCTCATCCTTTCCCAATGTCCGCAACGCACGCATATGCAAATTGACTGCGTCTGAAAACTCCCGTAGCCTTTTCGGCGATGGCGAATCTACCCTCTTGAGCCCCAGAATCTTCTTGATGTGTGCCTGAAAAACAAGTCGTTTGTTATTAAAACGGTTATCAAGAATATCCAGAGCCGCACGATAATTGGCACTGGAGAGCTCCAATGATCGAACCGAATCCAAGGCCACATCTGCGAGACACGAGCGAAGATGCTGGAACTTCTCGATGTCGCTAAGGTCCGCATCCGATCCAATGACCGATTTGAACATCGCCATAAAATCCGAGTATTCCACGTACCCACCGGAGAACTTGGGTACCTTCAGCTCAGGCAGCCGATGCTTGTGAGCCATGATGATGGTACTGTGCCCAGAATGGCCTGGCAGGGTGGTTGAATTGGCAGCGGCGCGTGAGTGGCCCATTTCGATAGCGGCAAGCAACTCAGCTTTCAGCGATATGAAGAGTGCATCGAAGTCGTCGCGCATCGCACTCCCAATCTCATCTTGATTGAGAGCTTCCAGCTCATTGTGGGACTTATTGAACTCCCCTCGCATTTCTGCCAGCATATCGATGCGAACGTCGATTTCCGCGGCGGTTAATTTGTCAACCTTATCGCCTGCGAATGATTCGCCAAGCCTTCGCATCCGATTATATACCGACTGAACTTTGCGCTTATAAAGATTCAGTCTGGTATCAACCGTCGCAATATTTCCGCCCGCGCCTGTATTCGGATCGCTGTCCATGGTAAACGGTTTGCAATGCGACGAAACGGAGAATAGAATACTGCTTAAGCGACGGTGCAGAGCGAGAGCGAGAATGAGAGACTCGAAATCCAAGAACTGCGGCTGCAGCCGAGCATGGAATGAGAGACTCGACGATTAGGCGACGGTGAAAACCGAGAGCGAGAATGAGGGACACGAAAAGTCAAGAACCGTGGCCGTGGTCGAGCATAGAATGAGAGATTCGACGGTTAAAATAACGGAATCTCAGACGACCGGCACTCTCACTGACTTGCACATAAAACTGTTCTTAATTGTGCACCAAATGAATTTGTTGGTATTTAAACTGCACAGCAACGAATGTATTGTTCGTTTTATATGTTTTTTAACGAAAACGCGATTAACAAATGGCTTTAATCACGTCGGGGTCACCAATGCCAAGCTTTTTTGGCACCTATTTTTTGTCCAGAAACGAAATGAGGACGAATTGATTTGATAAGGGTTTTATTTATACAGGCGGCTAGCTGAAGCCGATTGCTTGCTCTTTGCCCAGCCAGATAAATGTTCACGGGAGCATATGCAACCAATGCGCAGAGAGATTAGCATAGCACTGAATTCCGCAACGTCGGCAGATCAATGCTAGAGCCGTAGCGGCGGCTGCGGAGAGCCCTTAGCATACCGGGAGAGCGCAGCAGCGCTGCCGAACGTTAGCGTTTACATGTGTATGTTGTTGTATTAAGTTTAAGTACAGTGGGTTCTAATTATGATGATGCTGCTGGCCCGAACAGCCCCATTTTCTACACATCAGAGATAAGGGATCATCATATTGATATGCTACTGCTTGAAAAGGGATGTAGTGGACATTACACATGGATTAGAAATCTATCACGGTAAGCAACATACTCATACAAACAACAACAACAACTCCTTACCCTTTTTCATAATTTAATTTTATGTCATTTCTTTTTCGTGTTTTCATTTTCAGTTTGGTGTCATCACAGTGTGATAAGATAAAAAATAGGAAATGGTTCTGCAGAATTTGCTTGAACCATTCCCGCGATGAAGACAATTGGATTAAGCATATGGAGATATGTAGCATGAAAGTCTCAAAGCTACCCACCCCACCGAATCATATACTAAAGTTCAAGAACCATCAAAAATCTTTAAAAGTACCCTTTGTAGTACAGTGGTGCTCATAGACTTAAGCCACAAGACCACCATGTTTAACGGTCTTCTTCGTGTATTTGGGGTCCAATTGTTTGTTTGGAGGACGTCGTACATATGGTTTACCATCACTCCCAAAGACATTAAACTTGGATTCGTCGCTCCAAACAACCATGTTCCAAAAATTGGGACCTTTTTGAATATGCTCTGTGGCGAATTGAAGGCGCTTTTTAACATTTTTAATAGACAGCAATGGTTTTTTTTGGGCAATGCGTCCATATAACCCGAATTCATTTAGCCGTCTTCTTATGGTCTGAGCTGACACATTCACGCCATAATCTGCCACCATTTGACCTCTGATTTGCGTCGAAGTCAAGAACGGATCGGCTTTACTGATTTTGGCAATCCGTCTATCGTCGTTTAAAGTGGTTTTTCTGGGCTTTTCACGTGGAATATTTTCCCAGGTTCCATGTTTCTTATAAAATGCAATGGCATTTCTGACTTTGCCACGCGAAAAATGTAAAGTCTTACAAATTTGTAGAATACTTGTGTTTTTTTCGTAATATTCCCATATTAGCTTTCTTTCTGCCGGATTTGTATTTTTATTTTTAGCCATAGCGGTCAAATTGTTTTGGGAAACGTATTTAGTATTCAATATTTTAGTTTAGAAAATAACCAGCACAACTTTCCCGGAAAAAACACAATTTTGACGATTTTAGCTCAAGGTGGCTTAAGTATATGAGCAGAGCGCAATACTCCTTTTTGACATTTAGTCAATTTTTTGGGAACCCCCGAATTCCTACTTGTCATTTTTTACTGTGATCAACTGCTTAAATAACAGTGTTGCAAAATGTAAAAATTTCAGGCCGAAATAAATATGTTCAAAAAAGTTATTAAGAAAACAGTTTATGGTAGTGGCAGTGGCTTAAGTCTATGAGCACCACTGTATATGCCGATTTTGAATGTGTTCTTGAACCTACAAATAATTTAGTAAGTGCTAATGCAGTAGATATTAATAATCATGTACCCGTAGCATATGCATTCTACATAAAGTGTGCACATGATAGTAGTTTAGATAAATTTGTATTAGAAACTGGAATTAATTCCGGTACTACTTTTGTAGAATCATTAATTAAGTATTTACCATATATTTACCACAATTATTTATCCAAAATTGTTGATATAATAATTAGTGATGAGGAAGAAGTAAGCTTTCAGCAATCAACCAATTGCCATATTTGTGAAGATTATTTAGGTAGAGATAGAGTTAGGGATCATTGCCATATGACAGGGTTATTTAGAGGTGCTACACACAACAAGTGCAATATTAATTACCGAATTGGGGGTTTTATTCCAGTTTTTTTCCATAATTTCTCCAGGTACGATTGTCACTTATTTATTAAAGATCTGGCACTCGTACCTGGAGAATTAAAAGTGATCCCGTTAAATAAGGAGCAATATATATCAGTCTCCAAAATAATTAGGTTTAGTGAAAAGAAGAGTCTAGAAATTCGCTTTCTAGACTCGTTTCGGTTCATGCCATCTGCTCTAGATACCCTAGCGGGTAATCTAGATGATCATCAATTAAATACAGTTAGGGCACATTTTCAGTCAAATACTCAATTCGAGTTAATGCGCAGAAAGGGTATATTTCCATATGAATATTTAGACTCAGTTAACCGACTGACGGAAACTTTTCTACCGACAAAAGAAAAGTTCTACAGTCGGTTAACTGAGACGGATTGTTCTATAGAAAGCTATACACATGCACATAACGTTTGGAATGAGTTTTCTTGTCAAACTCTAAAAGATTATTTAGAGTTGTATCTGAAAACTGAAGTGTTTCTAATGGTAGATTTATTCGAAAACTTTCGTTCCATATGCATAGACATTTACAGATTGGATCCTGCACATTTTTACACCACTCCTGGTTTATCGTGGGATGTCATGTTAAAAACCACAAAAATTGAGCTCGCCCTTCTCACCGATATAGATTTATATCGGTTTATTAACTCGGGGATTCGTGGAGGGTTGACACAATGCTCCCAGCGTTACTCTAGGGCCAATAACAAATATCTAACCAATTTCGATTCAACTAAAGAATCAACCTATTTAACATATTTAGATGCTAATAATTTATATGGTTGGGCCATGTCTCAATCACTCCCATACGCACACTTTGAATGGGTACCCCCACATCAATTTATTGATTTAAACATTTTAAATATAGCCGATGATTCGGAAAAAGGCTACATTTTTAAGGTTGATTTAGATTACCCTCATGAACTTCATGATAAGCACAACGATCTTCCTTTTTGTCCGGCCAACAAATTAAGCACTCCATTATCAAAAGTAAAAAAATTAATAGCTGACTTGAAAGATAAAAATAACTACATCATCCATTACAGAACATTGAAACAGTGTCTAAGCCATGGTTTGAGATTGAGAAGAATACACAGAGCTGTAAGATTCTCACAAAAACCATGGCTGAAAACATATATAGATGTGGGGTTTTTTGTTTATTAATCAGAGTAAGGTTAAAATAAAGGTTTCGGTACAGTAATATTGATATTAAAGATACAAGGAACTAAAATTGGACGTCGTCGTCGTTTTGTTCTACACGCAACCCTTTTCGTCGGTGGTTGTCTTCCCGCTGCTCGCGCTGCTCTCTCTCGCTGCTCTCTCTCGCTGCTCTCTCTCGCTGATCTCCCTCGCTGCTCTCTCTCCATTGTGCGCTCTTCGTGCTGACTGGGAATTCGCCTGGGGGCGAATTCGCGTTTGCTCGTTTGTCCAGGGAACGCAAAACCCAGCCCACATCCGGCCGTCCTGACTATGCACTCGCCTCGAATGCATCGTCGCTATCGTCGTTGTTGCTTGTGGACCATGGCTTCAGATATTCCGCACACGAAGAGGAGTGCTTTGGACCATCGGAATTGCCAACTTTTTTGACGTCGTAGGCATTGTTCTGCTTCACCTTGATGATCTGGTAAGGACCCAAAAACTTCAGCTTAAGTTTGAGCACGCTACCAAACTGTGTCCTCTTTCGTCATACTGTCTAGCTGCCATACGTCGCAAATTATACGTCTTTTTGTTCTCGGCTTGCAGATTCAGAATTTGAGTTTTCGCTTTTGTCCGTAGCTCATTGCGGTCATCTTCAAATGCAACGATGGACTCCTTTTGGATCAAACTCTGAAGCTGCTGGTCATCTTTGGTGCGCATCTTGATACCCATTAGAAGTTCAAAAGGGGTGGTATCGATGCTTCTGGTATACATCGAGTTTATGGCTTGCTGGACTCGATCTACGTGCTTAAACCATTTTGAAGGGTCGTCTATGCTGAGCTTGGCAAGCACGGAGATTATCACTGCGTTGAGTCTTTCCACTTGCCCGTTTACCCGTGGAAGTCCTGTAGTCGTCTTCACCAGTTTGATGTTTTCGTCGTCGCAGTACTGCAGGAAATCTTGAGCGGTAAACGCCGAACCTCTATCTGAAATGATACAAGCAGGGTTGCCAAACGTCACGCTTTGGCTGCGTAGCTTTAATATGACCTCGTTAGATGTAGTTGACTTTGTAGGGTATAACCAGCAAAACTTCGTGAAGGCGTCGATAACAGCAAGTATATGTTTATAGTTCTTGCCGGTTGATTCCAGTGGACCCAAAAAGTCAATGTGATACGTCTGTAGCGGCACGGCATCTTTTTGCAGGGGTTGCAAAAGTCCTTCCTGTTTACCTCGCTTGCGATTTACCAATATGCAAGGTATACAGCAGTCGATATACTTTCTGATTTTGTCGTCTAAATTTGGTATGTAATACTCGTTGCAAATTAGCTCCTTCGTCTTCTTCATAGCGAAGTGCCCTCTATCGTGAGCTCTGCCGATAATGGTTTTCTGCATATTCCTTGGAACCACCATCAATTCTGCATCGTTGACTAGCTTGTAGAGGATTCCAGACTTTACAAAGTAGTCTTCGTATTGTTGATTGTCGTCGTTAATAAGTTTCAGAATCGTCTTTAGATGTTCGTCATGTTTTTGCGCTTGTTCTATTCCACCTAAGATGCTTCCGTCGCTTATATGCATAATGGGATACCGTGAAAGTGCATCCACATGACGCATTCGTGAGCCTGCGCGGTGCTCAACTTCATAGTTGTACTCCTGAAGAAACATTATCCATCTTGCTACCCTAGTACAAAGATTCTTTGTTTTGGTGAACGCGTTGCAATCTGTTATTATCTTAAATGGGATACCCAATAGATAAACTCGGAATTTCGTCAATGCTTCGATGACCGCTAGTATTTCCAATTCATAGCTCGTGTATTTGCAATGTGCCTCTGTTGTTTTCTTGCTCATGTAATATACTGGATGCAATTGGCCGTCGTCTGGTGATTTTTGCATAAGCACGGCGCCAAAACCATCTATTGATGCATCCGTATGGACTTCTGTTTTGTACTTCTGATTGTAAACGGCTAACACTGGGTTTGATATCAAACATTTCTTCAACACGCATATGGCGTTTCCTTCGTCCGGGCCAATTGCAAACTTCACATTGTTTTTCGTTAGGTCAGTCAATGGTTTGGCTATAACTGCGTAATTGTAGATAAACTTTCTAAAATATCCTGTAAGACCCAAAAAACTCTCAAGCTGCTTCAGTGTCTGTGGCGTCTTGAACTTTGAAACGGCTTCAATCTTCAACGGGGTCGGATACAGCTTTTTGTTCTCTATGATATGGCCGAGAAACTGGATTCGTGTTTGTAAAAACTGACACTTTTTACAATTCAGCTCTAGCCCATACTCTTCGCACGTCTTGAGAACTTCTTTTAGATTTGCTAAGGCTTCTTGTTCGTCTTTGGCTGGGATGATTACGTCGTCGACATATGGTAGTGCAATGCCTTTTCTAGTCAGCGGTCGAAATATTGCGCCAATATGCCTCTGGAATACTCCGGGAGAATTCGTCAATCCAAACGGCACCTGGCGGAACTGGTACTGGCCGCTCTGCGTCACAAATGAGGTGTACTTCCTACTATCATCAGCTACAGGAACATGAAAGAACCCATTCTTCAAGTCAATGGTGATGAATACTACAGCATCTTGCAAACGATCTAGCTGGTCGTCTATTAACGGCAACGGGAAATGATCTTTTACGAGAACTTTATTGATACGTCTATAGTCAATACATAGTCGTGGTGTGCCGTCGCTCTTCTTCACTAGTACAAGTGGGCTTGTGAACTCTGAATCGGACTCCTCTATTACCTTTTTGTCCAGCCACTCGTCAATCTGGTCTTCTATGATGCGCGTTTCAGATATCGCAAATCGCCGAGGCCACGAAAAGATTGGTGTTTCGTCTTTTAGAATAATTTTCATTTCAATGTTCGTTGTTTTTGATTTTTTTGGTTTATACGTCGATATTATCTCGTTTACTTCGCGTCGGGTAATCTCATTTGCCGCGCTGTTTATTTTTAGCTCGGAATTGTCCACCGCTACGTCGATTCTCATTATGGACGATTCGTCATACGGTACTTCATTATTTTCATCTGCCATTCTATTTACTTTCACTCCATTACGATTAAACGACACTTCTGCGTGCAAACAAAGCTCTTCTCCGATGATCAGTTTAATATCCATGAACTTTGAAGCAACAACATAAAAGTTTAACACATATTCTTCATTGTCAATGCGTATGCTATGCTCCACTTTACCTATCGGCTTGATATTGTCAGCTCTACTCTCACTTCCAAAACCGACCAAACACACTCTGCAATCTTTTAATTTTGGCATGCGCAGTTCGTCGTACAAATCTTGGCGTAAAATGTTAAATTTACTACCGGTATCAAATAGTGCCATACACTTCGTATCTTTAATCGAAACTTCTTTAGACGTTATTTCCATTTTATTCGAAACTACACGTAAGTTTTGTTTTTCATCGATTTGCTTTTCATTCTTCTCTTTGCAGTTCTTTGATATGTGCCCAAACTGATTACACTTGAAACACTTTCTTCCTTTCTCTTTGCTCACGCAACTGCTAGACAAATGTCCCTTCTCTCCACAGTTGAAACAAACAAACTCTTTTTTGCTCACTTGGGTACTATTTTGCCCAAACGGCATCTTCTTCTCTCTTCCAGCTTTGTCACTCTTTTTTATTTTATCGCTTATTTTCTCATAATCTCTTAATTTATTCTTAAAGTCACTCATCATTTTCGCACCATATAAAATTGTTTTGTTTAAAGCCATCTCGTCAATACCGTCGATTACATATTGCATAAGCGCGTCGTCTTCCACATTGCCTCGCGCTGCAATATCTCTCATGCGATAAAAATTTTCAGGAACACTCTCTTTGGATCGTCGTTTACTCTCACTGAGCTGCATATGTATCTGTTTGCTATTGACTCTCGACTTAAATTTTTTTAAAAGCGCACTCTTCAACGTTGTCCACGAATTCATATGCTTCTCGCTCAAAACAAATAACCTGGCAATGCCCTTAAGCGACTTCTTTGCGAAAATAAGTTTTTGTAGATCACTCCAATGCATGAACTCAGCCTGTTCTTCGAATTCTGTTATCCATTCCTCGACGGCTATATCATCAGAGCCATCGAACACTCGGATAGAGATTTCTATGTCGCGGAAACTTATGGCAAAACGTGGCGCGACCACCTCATCGTAGTTTTGTCTTCCCTTTTCGGCTTGTTGTTGGGATTTCGCTTGTGTGTATGTTATGTACGTCGCTGTAGTTGTCTCGCTCACTCGAGCGCCTCTCGTACACAGCTTCTTCGTCGTTTTCTTCGTCTTCGTTTTCATCTATACCATTCTCGTCGCTTGCGTCTTTTTCCTCGTCTTTATCAGCGTCGTCTTCATCATCGTCGTTGTTCTCATCGTCGTTGTTGTTTTGCAGCAGCCTGCCTTCCATCAAATTCCGAAAAATATGAAGTTCCAAATTTTCCGCATTGTGATTTATTTTCAATGTAACACATATTGAAACAAGATCACGGTCCGTTAGCTTTGCTTGTATGTATACGCGCTTTGCTAAGAATCTGGCGTCGTTTTCGTCGTATTCGAATCCACTAAATTCGCGCAACCGGCTTCTATTATTTCGGTCTCCTTCTTTTTCAAACACGAATTTGTGCAATGCACAAAAGCTCGATTTCGTTGCCCCTCGTAGGCTTTTTGGAATTAACTCGTTCAAACACGTCATTTTGCTGAGATAAAAAAAATCGTCTATTTCTTTTTCCCCGCTGTTTAAATTTGTTAAACTCCGCGTCGTTTCTTGTTCCAAGTTCCGTTGCTTGCACCGCCGTCGTACCGTCACTTCGTTTCCTTCACCCCGATCCCGCACGAGCTCCCAATTGTGGGGTTTTTTGTTTATTAATCAGAGTAAGGTTAAAATAAAGGTTTCGGTACAGTAATATTGATATCAAAGATACAAGGAACTAAAATTGGACGTCGTCGTCGTTTTGTTCTACACGCAACCCTTTTCGTCGGTGGTTGTCTTCCCCCTGCTCGCGCTGCTCTCTCTCGCTGCTCTCTCTCGCTGCTCTCTCTCGCTGATCTCCCTCGCTGCTCTCTCTCCATTGTGCGCTCTTCGTGCTGACTGGGAATTCGCCTGGGGGCGAATTCGCGTTTGCTCGTTTGTCCAGGGAACGCAAAACCCAGCCCACATAGATATAAATACACTTCATAGAACGAATGCTAAAAATGCATTTGAAAAAGATTTTTTCAAACTGCTAAATAATGCTGTATATGGAAAAACTATGGAAAATGTTGAGAAAAGGGTTGATGTCAAACTAATTAGTGAGTGGGAATCTGCCACAGAATCGGATTCTGCTGGTGCGAAAAGGTTGTGTGCTAGATCATTAATTGCTAAAAACAATTTCCATAACTGCAAAAGATTCAGCAAAAACTTTTATGCTTTCCAAATGAAAAGACTAAATTTAACATATGATAAACCGTTATATTTAGGATTTGCTGTCTTGGAGTTATCAAAATGGAAAATGTATGATTTCCATTATAGTTATATGAAGCCTAAGTTCGGTGAGAATATCGAGCTCAACTATATGGATACAGACTCGTTTATTTACACTATTAAAACTGATGATTTCTATAATGATATCCGGAGTGATATTAAGGATAAGTTTCACACATCCGACTATAGCAAAGAAACCCTAGAGAAATATGATTTTCCACAGCGAAATAAAAAAGAGTTGGGGTACTTCAATGATGAGTTAAATGGAAAACCTATGCTTGAGTTTGTAGGTCTCCGCCCAAAAATGTATGCGTATAAAGTAGACGGAGAAGTGGAAAAAACCATAAAAAAATCAAAGGCTGTAAAAAGAAGTGCAGTGGAAAGATTGGATTTTGAATCATATAAAAATTGTCATTTCTCAAATGAAGCGGTTATAGATCATATGGCAACAATTAGATCAGTAGCACATAATGTGACCACAACAAAATATAGGAAAATTGTGCTTGATAATAAAGATGATAAGCGATTTATAAAAGAAAATAATGTCAACACATTTGCATATGGTCATCATACAATCAGTAAAATAATAAAAGATATTGATGTTAGAGAGAAAGCTTTAGAAAGAAACATAGATTTTTGGGGTGCTAATATATACGTATTGGAAAAAAAGATTAAGGATATTGAAAATCAAAATACTCCAAATGATGAGCAGCAGCAACAACATTATCATCATCAGCATGATTCAATCATAGAATTATTAAAAGATGAAATAGATGCTACAGAATGGGGAATAGAGTTTGATCAAGTGGAGTTAGAAATGCTTCAAAAAGATTATTATTATAAATATAAAAACATGTGATTTAAATTAAAAGAAATGTATATTTTTTGTATTATTAATTGTTTATAAATTTTATTTTGAAATTGTATATATATATATATATATATATATATTATGTTAACAACAAACCATTACAATTGCATGCTATTATTATTAATATGAAAAACCAAAAAAAATAAAATTTAACTATAAAAAAACAACAACAACAATCTACCACTTATCTTTATATATTTGTAATTTCATTTTTTGAGTGTAATCATTGATATCCCTATCTAAGGCTATCAACTCATTATCATGTTCATTAGAAACATCATCAACATAAAAATAAGCATCCTCATCCTCTACAAACTCGCCCTCTTTCCATATTATTAAAGGAATTTTCTGTATGATATTATTTACATTTCCTGTTGATAATGTATTAAGAAATATAATTAGAATCACATAAAAGAAAAAAAAAAATAAAAAAAAATATATATGATATTACCCTTAACAAAAATAAGCCTCGTGTCATCATTCATCTCCTCTTCAGCACTATAAGTGATGATCTGCAAATGGTTGAGGGAGAGTAAGGTTTTTTGAAAACCTCTAATAAATTATTGAATTTAGACGTGATTTAAATGTGGGTTGTCCATATAATGTATCTATTAGATAAACATCATCATCCTTTTGAAGTTTCTCAGCATTAGCAAAATATTCATCTAATAACTTATCTGCCTCCTCTTTATCATGTAAATACTCCTCATTTAACAACATTGCCTGATCACTCTGAATTTCTGTGAAATGCGACATTGAATTATCATCCTCATTTCGTCTGTTAAACCGAGCCCTATTGCTATGTACTTGTTTTCTATATAGATGTGATCTGAGTTGTTTATCCCTTGCTCTCTCTCTTTTCAGTACTTGGGGACTGAGAACTTCTGCAAATTCAACACAATTTATTCTTAATATAGGTGTATATTGAGAGTGAGATGAAACCTCCGTATACAACTTAGATCTGTAGTGACATTTTAGACCAATATCCATATCCCCGAATTCAACTAGAAAATATCTATTGAAACCTAACTGCCCCGCATCTACAAAACCACCTATTGAGGCCTCCTTTTCAAGAAGACTACTTTTAAAGTTAGCTATAATTTGTTTTCTTGTTACGAACAACCTAGAATTTCTCAAATCTTTGTTATCTTTAACAGTTATATTCCTTTTTATTGAACGTTCATGTTCAGTCGGGGAATTATGCATAAGTAACACGATACATAAATACATAACAATGTTGACATATTATGTAATACACATGACACTTTTACCAAAACAACAACTTCACCCGGGCAACAGGAAGTATGACGACTCAGCATTATAGCTGAGTCAACAAAAAACCGCCTCAGCAGCGAATTCTGCTGACAAAGCGATCATTCCTCAGAGACCAACAACACTGGTGCAATTGCTGACCATCACAATTGCCCAATTTGCACACCAGTCAATAAAATCATATTAAATCAATATTAATTTCACATTAATTATTGTTTTACCATTTTACCATATTCTTATTAAATCAGCACTTTTTGCACCTTTTGTTACCTATAAATAGAGTTAAGTTTTGTTGAATAAAATCAGTATCAGAAACAGTACCAAAGCTGCCTGTCACTGAATTCCCACTGCAATCATCATAGGCTGTCGCTGTGTCTTCAGACCCTCACTTGCACATTACGGGATACCATTTCCATCGCAATCATCAGAGGCTGTCGCCGTGTCTTCAGGTCCTCAATTGCGCACCACAGGATACCCTCTCCGCAGTCCAACTGGTTCAAGTTCTAGTTGCGACGACCTAACTGTAGACGGTTTATGTACCGTATACAACCCAGCTTCATACACGCACACACACACATTAACATTTGGTGACCCCGACCTCAGTCATCCTTTCCATCCTGTCAACAAGGCGACAGAGAAAGGATTCGACGCAAACGGCACCAGCCACATACAACAACATTGATATCAATTATCAATTCGGCAATTCTGACATATTCAGAGTACAGCCAACAGCAAGAAATCGATGTTCGATTGCTAACCAAGCGATCGACATTATCTGCTGTACGTGCGTTCCATCAACTGGAACCAGCACAACCCCCTCCATCCAATAGGTCAAGTCTGCTTGTACTTCTTTGACCAACAACGGTTGCGATTCGGAGCGTAATCCAGCTGCAAAGCAAATAAAACACTCCCATCGGGTCAGAAGTACAAAGAGACGAATTGACAGAATGGATATTCCAAAGGAGGAACAAGCTGCCGCCACAAAGGCATTCAATATGCAGCAGGAATTTGGCGAGGAAATCTCGAAGTGCATTCGAAACTTCAAAAAAGATTCTCAAGAAAGGAAGCAAAAAGCTTCATACTTTCAAGCCAAAATATCAGCACTCGAAAATGCATGGAATCGTTTCAACACAAACGACTCCACAATTCGAGAAGAAGATAAAACTGAAAAATACATAGAGTTCTCTATTGACCTACGTAAAACATATGAAAAATACGTTGCGATCTTTACTGAGAACCTGGACAAGCTGGAACAAACATCACACAGTCTTGGGGAAAGTCAGCCCATCTCCAAGGAAAATGACCTCAATCAGCAGTCAAATGTAGATTACAGCAAATTGCCTTCGCTATGTCGCCGACAAAAAGCCATAGTCGAAGCTATAAAACGCAATCTGAAACTATTTTCAGAGGCGGGAGGACGTTCCTCAAGTGATTTGATAAAATCACTATGGACTCAAGCACAAGAAGTCCACTTCAGCATTCATGAAGAATATGAGAACCCAGTAGCAGGAGGATACGACATAAAATCGTACCTATCACTGGAAAAAGACGTTCAAAGGGCATTGGCGAACCCAGCCACATCAAAAAATGATGACGCGCAGCTTCCACGCATCACCATTCCAAAGTTTGATGGGGACATACTGAAATGGTCCCAGTTCTACGACTTGTTCTCATGTATGATTCATGACACAAACATGCCCACAGTACGGAAGATGTGGTACCTTAAAACCACCGTTTCTGGGGAGGCAGAAAGATTGATACGACACATCGATCTAAAAGAGGACAACTATCTAATAGCCTGGGACATTCTTGAAACATACAACAATCCCAGAGATGTTGCAAATACGGTACTGAACCGTTTCCTCAATCATAGTACAATCAATGACGATCCAAAGTCATTGAAAGAGTTGTACATAACAACAATAGAGTCACTTGCATCCTTAAAAGGGCTCGGCATCAACATATCCACATGGGATCCAATATTGATTACCATAATCAGAAACAAACTAGATGTCAAAAATAAGGCCTTGTATCATTGGGAAGCTCAAAAGATATACAGCCATTGGACACAATACTTCAGTTCCTGGAGCAGAGAATTCGAGTTCTAGTAAGTGGTCGGAAGCCACAAACATTGAAGAAAGAGCCAAAAGGCACGGCCTGCGCATCAGCAAACACAGGACATGCACAATCACCGTTATGTTCATTTTGCAAAAAGGCAAACCATCGGCTTTACGCATGCGAAGAGTTTCGCTCCAGATCTCCAGCAGAACGACTAAACTGGGTACAAAAGCAAAAAATGTGCGTTAATTGTTTTAGAACAAATCACAAAACAAACGCATGCCCAGGTCGAACCTGCCTCAAGTGCGACAAAAAACACAACACGATGCTGCATCTGGAGACAGCATCATTCGCATCCACAGAACCAAAGGCACCAATGGTTTGTGCAGCAAGTAACAATAGTTACAATCTACTGGCCACAGCAAGAGTGGCAGTAGAAGCAACCAACGGACAGGTTGCTAACTTCAGAGCATTGCTAGACTCGGGATCACAGATAAATTTGATCTCTGAACGAATGGCATCAATGTTGTCGCTTATACTTAATAACACAACATTGCGCATCGAGGGAATTGGAGGTCAATCAAAGACCAGCAGAGCACGAGTAAATGTGCTTATAAAATCCCTTCACAGCGGTTTTACGCAAAGAATTGAGGCGTTTGTACTGCCACAAATAATAGCAGATCAACCAGCTCAGGCACTCGATTCGGTGAACTTAAACATACCAACCAAGTTCCCACTGGCGGCCCCGAACTTCCATTACCCAGGAAAAATCGACATGCTCATCGGAGCAGAACATTATTATTCCCTACTCCTCCCAAATCAACATCACCTTAAGATAGGAGGCCCTTTGATGCAAAATACGAAATTGGGATGGATTATAGCAGGAAAAATGAAGTCTGCCTACAGTTCCTCGACCATTTGTGCAACGGGAATAAATGAACTCATGGAACGATTCTGGACTCTGGATAACCTTGAGACAGACGAAAAACCACGCACACCGCTCGAGACACAATGCGAAGCTCATTTCTTAGAAAATTTACAAACTGCAGCTGATGGCCGGCTTATAGTGAAACTCCCATTTTCCGAACACTCTTCAGCCCTGGGGGGGTCTTTGGAAATTGCAACTAAAAGATTTCTGGCACTAGAGTGACGGACTTCACCAGACACTTGGAAGAGCTATGTGGAGTTCATGAACGAATATGAAGATCTAGGACACATGAAGATGGTCCCAGCATCATACATCCCGGAAAGGCATTACTTCATACCACATCACTGTGTGCTCAAACCCGAAAGTACCACAACAAAGCTGCGAGTGGTATTTGATGCATCATGCAAATCAGCAAGCGGAAAGTCATTGAACGACATTCTACATGCTGGACCCACAGTTCAGAGTGAACTTCTGTCCATTCTATTACGATTTCGGACTCATAAATACGTATTCACAGCGGACATAGAAAAAATGTACCGACAAGTGTGGATAAATCCGGAGGATCAATTCCATCTGGAGAAACAATCCGTCTGAGGACATCAAGTACTATCGGCTAAAAACTGTCACGTACGGGACAACAGCTGCTCCATTTCTCGCAACCAAATGTCTGGATCACTTGGCAATACAAAACAAGGACAGACTACCAGTAGGATCATCAACATTAAAGAATGATTTCTACGTCGACGATTGTCTTACTGGGGCAAACACGATTCCAGAAGCGATCCAAGTGCAACAAGAACTCACAAGGATATTGTCACCTCGCGGATTTAAACTCCGCAAATGGTGCTCCAACAATGAGCAACTTCTTCAAGGAATCCACAAAGAAGACATTGTAAGCGATGTCAAACTGGGAGAGACACTAGATCACTACAGCGTGAAAACTCTAGGTCTTATCTGGATGCCAAAGAAGGATCAACTACGCGGAAGAACCCATAAAAGCCAAGCTGCACGCATCACAAAACGTGTGGTATGCTCCGAGCTAGCCCAAGTCTTTGACCCATTAGGACTTTTTGCACCGGTGGTGGTCAAGGCCAAGATCTTCATGCAACAACTTTGGGAGTTAAAGCTGGACTGGGATGACGAATTACCGCTACAGCTCCAACACGAATGGAAAGACTACCGTGAAGACCTACAAGCATTGAACGAGATGCAGATTCCCCGGCATATCTATGACGGCAAGGTTCCAGTTACCCAAGAACTACACACCTTTGTAGACGCATCAGAAAGAGCCTATGGCGCTTCAATATACGCACGCGCTACATACAAAAACAACCAAGTGTCAGTGCGACTGCTCTGCTCCAAGTCACGTGTGGCACCGACAGCCAAGCAATCAATACAACGGTTAGAACTTTGCGCTGCAGTCCTTGGTGCCGAACTCACACACCGAGTCCGAACGGATCTTCATATGGACATCAACACGGTTTCAGGATGTTTTTGGACTGACTCCACCATTGTGCTATCCTGGATAAACGCACCGGCATCGACATACCATACGTTTGTAGCAAATCGAATAGCCAAAATACAGGCATTGTCTAACCAACTACAATGGCGTCACGTTTCATCGACCAATAACTCAGCCGATGTACTGTCGAGAGGAATTGCAGCAAGCAGATTAGCAGATCACAATCTGTGGTTATACGGACCGCTATTCCTCCACGGATCCCGAGACAAATGGCCGACAGCAACAATCAGTGAGCCTACTAATCTCGAGAGAAAGGCGAAGCATGTCAGCTTGCCAATCACACCCAGCGCACTTGGAGAAGAACTATACACATGCAGACATAGCAACTCATTTTACAAGCTTCAACGCATTGTAGCATACATGTTACGCTTTTGCTACAAAACCAATAGAGCGGCTACAATGACACTCTGCACAGGAGAACTGAATAGTGCTCGCGCTATAATCTTGCGAACTATCCAACAAGTCGAGTTTACCGCAGACTTAAGGCAGCTACAGCGCTATAAGATTGTGGACAAAAAAAGCTCGATCATATCGTTATCTCCCATACTAGGAGAAGATGGGCTCATCCGAGTTGGCGGTAGACTAGAAGAAGCTCTACTTCCGTACAACGCTAAACATCAAATTCTACTGCCATACAATGATCCTATAGTCAAAATGATTATGCGAGAACTCCATGAGGAGAACATGCATTGCGGTGCCCAAGCCCTAAGGGCAATAGCAAGACAACAGTATTGGATCATCAACGACAAAACGATGGCTAGAAACATCATTCACAGCTGTGTTAGATGCACCAGAGCCAGACCAAAGCTAATGAATCAGATTATGGGCAATCTTCCAGCACAAGGAGTCACACAAGCACGCCCATTTCTTAATGCAGGCGTTGACTACTGTGGACCGATTGCGATCCACCATAAGATCCGAGGAAAAAGGCCAGACAAGGCATACATCGCCGTGTTCTGCTGCTTTTCCACAAAGGCAGTGCACCTAGAATTGGTGAGCGACCTAACCACAGATGCATTCTTGGCAGCTCTCCGTCGATTCTTAAGCAGGCGTGGGAAATGCCAGACTATTCATTGCGATAATGCAACCAACTTCATAGGTGCAAATAATCAACTAAAGGAATTAAAAGAAGCCATCTTCAGCGAAAAGGCACATGATCTAATAACGAATCACTGCAACAAAAGACAAGTGGACTTCAAATTCATTCCTCCCCGGGCCCCATCGTTTGGAGGGCTTTGGGAAGCTGCGGTTAAATCAGCAAAAAAGCTCCTGATCACAACCACAAACACAGCATCCTTGACATTTGAGGAACTAAACACAGTAATAATTGAAATTGAAGCAATTCTCAATTCTCGACCCATTACTCCAATGTCAAACGATCCAACTGACATAACAGCGCTCACCCCAGGACACTTTTTGATTGGTGAACCATTGACAACCCCACCGGACGTCAACACTGAGCATCAAGAAAAAACACTGGTAAAGCGCTGGGAATTGGTATCACGCTTAAAACATTCATTCTGGAAACAATGGTCTATGGAATACCTCCAAGAACTACAAACGCGGCACAAGTGGAAAACCGCTTCACCAAACGTGCCCGAAGGACTACTTGTTTTGGTGAAGGAACACAACCTTCCAGTAATGAAGTGGCCAATGGGTCGCATCATTAAGACCTATCCTGGCCAAGACAACCACGTCCGAGTGGTTGATGTTAAAAGAGCATCAGGGGTATACAAGCGCTCCATCACTCGTCTAGCACCGTTATTTCCAGAAGACGTGGCGATCAAACGCTCCATTACCGTCACCAACGACATGGCAAGGCCTGATGAGCCACCACCACAGCGCAAAAAGGCAGTTGCACCTTCAATAATATCAACACTGCTAGTGATGCTTCTCATGCTTCCATTAGCGTTGTCACAGTCAATAAATGTGACACAATTCGCGACCAAACCTGGAATATTCTATGAGAAAATTGGAACCTCAAGAATGACAACGTCTGAATAGACCATGATCATATACCATGACTTGGATCCATATTGGAAAGGTATGCAAGTAATGTCCACCAGAATGTCCGAACTAAGACACATGTGCCTGGAACTAAAAAATGTTCCAGCGTGCAACTCCATATTTCAACATTTTCAACATTTATACAATGAGCTACAAACAGGAAATATGTTAATGAAAACCTCTCGACAACGCCGATCACCGCTTGATATAGTAGGAAACGTGGCAAACAATTTGTTCGGTGTTCTTGACTCCAAATACGCTGAGAAAATGGCCGAAGTAATCGAAAATGTAAAAACAAACGAAGACTTTCTACTACATCTACTGCGAAATCAAACATCGATTGTCGACTCCACAATCAATGTTGTCAGAAAAGATAAGTCAGCAACGGACAATCGCCTGAAGGTGTTGGAACGGCAAGTGGCTACCATCAACAGAGAAAGAGGAACATATCACGGCGATCATCTCACTCAGGCATACCTAGGACTCACAGCACAATTAACTCTGTTGACAACAAGTCTTCAACGTATGCAGTCCGATATAGCTGATGTACTAATCGGTATTCACCATCGGACAATAAATCCTACGCTAGTTTCTCCTGAACAATTAAGAGATCAACTAGACCAAATACGGGATCATTTGCCACCCGATCAAATGCTGCCGGTTACAACAAAAAATGTCATTCATCTATACAGAATCATGCGGGCCGAAGGAACACCAACTGCAAACCAAGTCATATTCAAGGTAACGCTACCTCTAGTTTCAACAGCTCAGCTTGAAACTTTTAGCATCATCCCAATTCCTACCTGGGACTCAACAAGTTGGAGCTTGTTCGATCTCAAAACAACTGTAATTACAGTAAACACACATCGAGATCAGTTCATGGGTTTTACTCCAGAGGAATTTCGACGCTGCTTCAGACTGCCCAACGAAGAATTCATCTGTTTTGATCATCAAACGGTCTTTAACGTTGATAATCGCTGCGAGTTCCAGTTGTTTAACAACAAAACAACAACATTATGTCACGTCATTCATTCAAAGGCGGACATGTTGTGGACAAGAACTCAGCAACCGAACAAATGGATCTTTGCAACACACTCTACAATGAGACTCCAAGCAGTCTGCAACGGATATCCATCAACCATACAGTTGGAAGGAACTGGCTTACTTTCGCTATCTCCTGGATGTACTGCTCGCAACACAGAAATAAGCATCAGCACCTTCAGCACTACAAACAGCGAGGTAAAATCAATCTACACTCGATTTGGAGACATAAGTTCAGCGGTGACATCTCCTTCACCACCAATGGTACACCAGCTGAACCAGACTTTAGACTATCTTCAAGAACTTGATGATCTACGCCAGCAACTAGCAGCAATCAATCAGCACGAGCTGCCACACCATATCACCGCAGTGCAGCACCACCAAATTGCTGCCTATGCTGCCCTAGCCATGTCAATTCTATTGATTATTGGCTACATTTTCCGGAAAAAATATCGATCATGGAAGCCCCGGACATCAACCCAAGAACGGCGTGGATCTTCAGCTACTACCCCAAGGTCCCGCCAATTTTCCATCAACTTAGGCGATGGTTGAACACCAGTTCAACGGCCGGGAGAATGTTCAGTCGGGGAATTATGCATAAGTAACACGATACATAAATACATAACAATGTTGACATATTATGTAATACACATGACACTTTTACCAAAACAACAACTTCACCCGGGCAACAGGTAGTATGACGACTCAGCATTATAGCTGAGTCAACAAAAAACCGCCTCGGCAGCGAATTCTGCTGACAAAGCGATCATTCCTCAGAGACCAACAACACTGGTGCAATTGCTGACTATCACAATTGCCCAATTTGCACACCAGTCAATAAAATCATATTAAATCAATATTAATTTCACATTAATTATTGTTTTACCATTTTACCATATTCTTATTAAATCAGCACTTTTTGTACCTTTTGTTACCTATAAATAGAGTTAAGTTTTGTTGAATAAAATCAGTATCAGAAACAGTACCAAAGCTGCCTGTCACTCAATTCCCACTGCAATCATCATAGGCTGTCGCTGTGTCTTCAGACCCTCACTTGCACATTACGGGATACCATTTCCATCGCAATCATCAGAGGCTGTCGCCGTGTCTTCAGATCCTCAATTGCGCACCACAGGATACCCTCTCCGCAGTCCAACTGGTTCAAGTTCTAGTTGCGACGACCTAACTGTAGACGGTTTATGTACCGTATACAACCCAGCTTCATACACGCACACACACACATTAACAGTTCACTTACATTATTATCAATACCACTCCCATCATCACCATCATCATTATTATCATGATCATCATCATCATCATCATCATCATCATCTTTAATACCAAAAATAATATTTTTTACTGTTGTTGTTTCTTCAACTTCTTTCGGGTGTGTTTTTGTTTCTACTGCAGTGTGAGATGCAAGTAGTGGAGGTGTGGCAGCCACTGCTGCGAGTTCCCCCGGAGGCGGTGTGGCTATAGATGATGAGTTTCTCGGTGTTACTTCTGCTGCTGGTAAAGACACAGGTACTGCTGAGAGTTCCCCCGGTGGGGGTGTGGCTATAGATGATGAGTTTGTTGGTGTTGCTTCTGCTGCTGCTGGTAAAGACACAGGTACTGCTGCGAGTTCCCCCGCAGGGGGTGTGGCTATAGATAATGAGTTTGTTGATGCTTCTGCTGCTTCTTTAATACCAAAAATAATATTTTTTACTGTTGTTGTTTCTTCAACTTCTTTCGGGTGTGTTTTTGTTTCTACTGCAGTGTGAGATGCAAGTAGTGGAGGTGTGGCAGCCACTGCTGCGAGTTCCCCCGGAGGCGGTGTGGCTATAGATGATGAGTTTCTCGGTGTTACTTCTGCTGCTGGTAAAGACACAGGTACTGCTGAGAGTTCCCCCGGTGGGGGTGTGGCTATAGATGATGAGTTTGTTGGTGTTGCTTCTGCTGCTGCTGGTAAAGACACAGGTACTGCTGCGAGTTCCCCCGCAAGGGGTGTGGCTATAGATAATGAGTTTGTTGATGCTTCTGCTGCTTGATCTTCTTCTTGGTATACATCTTGATATATGTCTGTTTCTCCTTCTTCTGGGTATGTATCTGTTTCTGATGTTTCTGCTACTGCTACTGCTGCTGCATTCAGTGGGGGTGTGTTTGTTGATGCTGTTCCTGTTGTGGCTATTGTTGCTATTGTTGTTGTTTGAGCAGGTACTACCGCTGGCGCTGTTGTTATTGGGCTCTCGACTGATTCACTTTCATAATGATTGGCATACACAGTCGAACCCTTCAGAGCATCAAAACTGAATTCGAGACGTATTCTCATTAGTTTACCGCTTCCAGGCATCTTTACAAATAGATCGAGCGGATCCACTGTGTTATTCCCATCCCCCGCATCAATTAAATATTTAAATGGAATCGGGGCAGAATTTAAATCACTTATTTTAAGGGTAAAGCAAATCAAAAAAAGTAATATTGATATACTACACATTTTGAAAAAATTGTTAATAACAAGAGCGCGCACACACAATGACAATGTCTGGACAGAGCAACAACTGAATATTTTTTCGGAAAAACATTTCGCTTTTATAGTATACATCAGATAGACATATACACACCCATACATATTCAAATTAAATGAGACCACAAAAACAAAGAACAAATTTTTGATTTCGGTTCCCAAGGTCCCAAAGCTCCATATTCAATCTGTAAATGGTTTCACTATCAATAACAGCTCGCCCTTCCGAAAATCAAATTTAATTCTAAATTTTATGTTCTCATAAATATATATATACATTTATTTTATGTTGTTGTTGTTGTTGTTGTTTTGCGGTTGATGTTGTAATGTAAAAAATACATTTTTCCTTTTATGTTTTTCCTTTAATGTTTTTAGTTCTTTGATGTAAAAAACGAATGCCCTAAATACTAATGTTTGGGTGCTTATAGAATTTCGTTTTTATTAATCCACCTGTTTTCAGTTTTTGGAAAACCGAGCCAGCTGACCAGAGCTCTGTCCCCTTTTCGCTTCAAAATCTTTTCCACTAGGTATGTGTCGGGGAAACGTGTCTTTTTGATTTCTTCTTTATAAAATCCAACCACGTATAGATCTTCAAACAAATATGTGGTGGGAAATGTATTTTTAACTTGACGAATTCTGAAAGTTTCTGTTGTCCAATTTGGTGTATAGCCCTTTTCGAAAACATGTTTATATTTACTAATGCGTACGTGATCACCTTTGTGGAATTTACCACCTATAAATATTTGTATGTGGTTGTCTTCAAAATCTGGTTTTCATTTGATGAATTGACGTCAGCCGGTTTCATTTTTATTGTTCTATGCACACGATTGTTGTAAACATTAATTAGGTCTTTCTACATTTCAATCCACTTATATCGACAATTGTAACTGAATTCCCGCCACATTAGCTCTCTTAGAGTTCTATTAAATCGTTCAAACTACGCCTTTAAACTACTGAATGTTGAGTAATGGTTAATTTCATATCGTTTCATTAACAATGTAAATTGTTTATTAAAGAACTCAGTTCCTTCATCAGTTTGAAAATTCTTGAGTATACCACGACCTGATTTAAATATTTACTCCATCGCTTGAGTAACGTCAGCACTCTTCGATTTTAATGCTTCGCCCCATGCATACTTGGAAAAAGTATCTATTACCGTCAATAAATAACGATAGCCATTGTTAGACGATGCGTATACACCCATTTCCACTAAATCAGCCTGCCATAAATCATTTATACCCTTTGTAACTACTCTACGTCGCCGAAAATTCTTGAATGATGGTGCTGTAGCATATCACCTATACGCTACGAGCGGGTGTTGGGGGTATGGGCCACGACAGCACGTGATGGTTCCGGCCTCCCAAAGTCGGTAGAGTAGGGAAGGGGTATTGAAAAGAATCGTGCCGATACGGGGCTCGCTGCCACCAAAAATGTAATTATTGTTCACGTGCTAGTTGACTCTATCCACACACATAGAACAACGCTACTTAAAGCAGCGGACAAACCGAACATAGAGGGACAAGGTAATAGTGGCACAAATATCCGCAGCAGATGGTGTGCTAGCGATTCGCCCTCCCAACCATGATCATCGGTTCCACTTCCATTGTTCGATGATCCCGTGCCCCACTAAAACTAGGTAGACAGAAACGAACTTCGACGCATGGCTCCAATAAGAAAACTAGCACATTACCGACATTATAAATTTATTGGACATAAACTAACTCTACTGACCCCCCTAACATATGTAACCTTAACTCCGTATAAATGTGCAATGTAAATCTAATATTTTAACTGGTAAATGTAAATTTAATGTAAAGGTAATTTAAAATGTTAAGTATAAACTCGTAAAGTTAGCATGGAAGCTAATTATAGCCCACGCAAACACAAGCGCGGAATAGCAAGGCTGTAGAATTTAATGATCAAAAGGGGGGGTGATGAACAAAGGGGGATACACGGCATAGGCCGGACATAGAGCGGGAGAGAGCGTTCTGTTACATACCTCTTATGCGGCGTTTATATGCACACTTCGTTCCTCTCCAACGTAGAAGCGCTTCGACGTCGGCTGAAACGAAATTATTACGAATAGCTCTGAGAGAGCGCTAACGAGCTCTCTAACGGCACGCTCACCCGTACCGATGCCCCGGTTCCCTCTCTCGCTCTAGCGCTTGGCTTCCCCGAGCGCGGGCGCAACGCTCGAGCTTGGCGGGAAAGGTTTTGGCGGTAAGAGGAAAGGGAATGAAGGAAAGAGAATAAAGAGAAAAAACCTACAGCGCGGCTATTCCACTACCTGCTTATGAGCGTAGCTCTTCTTCCCTTACCTGCTTTACATTCCCCTCGAAAGAAATTAATAAATCATTTTTTTGCGCTTAAGGCGCCTAAACTAACGTAAAGTTACTGGGCGGCTGTTACAGCCGTTCGACGTTGCTGCTGTTAGCCGCTCCTGGGCTTGGGCAATACTGTTGTTGCGCTTGCGCGGGTGCTGCGGCTGCACTGGCAGCGGGGCAATGCTGTTGTTGCGCTTGCACGGGTTCTGCGGCTGCTCTGGCAGCGGGGCTGCGCTGTTGTTGCGCTTGCACGGGTTCTGCGGATGCTCTGGCAGCGGGGCTGCGCTGTTGTTGCGCTGATGCTGGGCCTGCTTTTGAAGCGATGCGGGAGCTGCGCTGGCGCTGATGTCGGAGCTGCGCTGTTGTGGCGCTGATGCTGGGCCTGCTTTTGAAGTGACGCTGGAGCTGCGCTGGCGCTGATGTTGGAGCTGCACTGTTGTGGCGCTGATGCTGGGCCTGCTTCCGAAGCGACGCTGGAGCTGCGCTGGCGCTGATGTCGGAGCTGCGCTGGCGCTGATGTCGGAGCTGCGCTGTTGTGGCGCTGATGCTGGGCCTGCTTCCGAAGCGACGCTGGAGCTGCGCTTGCTGTGATGCGGTTGTTGTTCTGGCGCTGATGCCAGGCCAGCGCTGTGGTCTGCTGTGCCACCTGGGAAGCTGGTTGGCTATTAAAGTATTCTACCAGCTGGACGGTTTGTCAAATGGACTTAAGCGGTTTAACTTGGAATACCCCGAGCGCGCACTTCTTAGTTCTGACTCTGTCAAACAACTAACTCTTCTCTACCTTCCTGTCCCCAGCCATACCAAAAAGGGATCACTTTTCCGAACCCCTTCCAGACCCGAGCCATTCGGAGAAATTGCCTCCTCTCATCGCCGCTCTTCCACTCAATCGGCCCCGAGTAATCAGCCGTTTTTCCCCCACATACTTTTAGGCCGACAAGCCACACTACAATTTCCCCCCCACCAAGATCCCACTTGAGGGGAAGATACTTCACCCAAGGGAGATCCAGGCTTGTGAGGCCTTTGTCATTGCTTCAGGTCTTTGGCGTGGTATTTCCCAATGAAGTTGCCTTGCAGATCTTCTATGTCATAGTAGGCTGACCCTAGCTTGCCTCTAATCCTTGCCTTCACAAACACTGGAGCAAGTTTGGCACTGAAGCCCTTTGCGAAGTTGCTCTGCTGAAAATTACGCCTGAACACCTCTTTGCCTGGCCGAAACGAAACCTCCCTGCTGCGCATGTTATATGCCCGCTCGTTACGTTGGCGTTGTATTTGCATAGCGGTTCGAGCTGAATGACGAATGATATCCAAGGAATCATCATTGTCCAGTTGAACTGTCCTGTCCTCTAGCAAATCTAAGTCCCTCAGCACTCGATAACTCTTCCCATCGGTTATCATATGTTGTCCAAAGACCATCCTATAAGGGGTGGTTTTGATACCCGATTGTAAGCTTGAGCGAAGGGCACAGCATATGCTGCTGAGCTTCTCGTCCCAGTTTCTCTGATTTGGGTGTATATAAGGCCTTGATGGCCGCCAGTACCGATCGATTTACTCGTTCGGACGCATTGGCCTGTGGAGCATATAAGGCTGTATACATGTGCGCTATGCTATACTTTTCCAGCAAGGCATTGAAGACCTTAGCCTTAAACTGGACGCCATTATCCGACACCAGTGTTTCGGGTATGCCATAGCAGTGAAAAATTTCCTGTTCCAGAAAAGGAATTATAGCGTCTGCTGTAAACTTCCGCACGGGCTTTAAAAACGGAAACTTAGACGCATGGTCGACGACTATAAAAAGTCCTATGATCCCTGAGGTACTTCGCGGATATGGTCCTAAAAAGTCTACATACAACCGCTGGAAGACCCTTTCTGCGCACCCCGATTTCCCCAGAGCTGGCCTTAAGGTGTGGTTAGGGTGTTTGGTTGTCTTGCAGATCTCGCAATTATTTACATAGGCCTTCACATCTACCACCAGATTGGGCCAGTAATAGTACCTCCTTAAACTCTCCAGCATCTTCCCTATTCCGCAATGCGACGCTAACGGATCCTCATGGGCCTTCTGTAGGAGTTCCGGAACTAATCCTTTCGGTATCCACAGCTTCCAGCACGATTCATCCGATAATTTTTCGTCAGCCGCGTGCTCTGCACGACGATATATACCCCTATCTTTAACTTTCACATCAGATATCTGACGGCTGTCGTCCTTTAATTTATCTTTCAGAGCCACGTAATCCGGATCATCAAACTCCTTGGCCTGTAGATCTACCAGACTGGCTATCTCAATAGGAGAGAGATCTTCTGTGAAGGTTCTAGATAATGCGTCAGGGACCACATTCTGGCTTCCTTTGCGGTGGTGGATTTTAAACCCAAAGCCTTGAAGCTTTAATGCCCAACGCGCCAAGCGGGAGCTCAGGTCTGACTGTGACATTAACCATTTTAGAGAAGCATGGTCCGTGATAATCGAAAATTCTTGTCCCTCAACATACGCCCTGAATTTCTTTACGGCCAAGACCGCGGCTAGACATTCCTTTTCGGTGACCGTATAATTTCTTTGGCAACGGTTCAATTTTTGCGACATAAAGGCAATAGGGACTTCATTTCCCTCTGCATCTGTCTGCATTAAAACCGCACCCACGCCTGTATTGCTAGCATCGCAGTGTATAGCAAAGGGACGATTGAAGTCTGCGCTGTGCAAAACAGGTGCTGTGCACATCTGCCGCTTCAGCACTTTGAATGCTTCCTGGGCCTCACTGGTCCACACAAACTTGCGGTTGCTCCTAAGTGTGTCGGTAATTGGGGATGCCACGGCGGCATAATTCCGGATAAACTTGTTGTACCAGCCTGTTAGCCCCAAAAATCGACGCACCTGCTTAAGCGAACGTGGCGCCGGAAAGTCCATAATTGCTGATACTTTGGCCGGATCTCTGCCGATTGTATCATTTCCAATAATGTGGCCTAAGTATTTGACTTCGGTGATACAAAATTTGCTCTTTTCCACATTAATGGTTAAATTTGCTTCTTCAAATGTCACTGCCACCACTCTTAGGACCTCCAAATGTCGCTCGAATGTCTCTGACACAATCAAAAGATCGTCCAAGTACACAAAGACTTCGTTTCATAAATCAGGCGGGATTACTTTATCCATCAGCCTGCACAACGTTTGTGGAGAATTGGAGAGACCAAAAGGCATCACGCAGTATTGGTACAGAGGCCTACCAGGCACTGTAAAGGCAGTTTTGTCGCGAGATTTAGATCTAGAGGGATCTGCCAAAAGGCGTCCTTTAAATCTAGGCTCGTAATGAATTCAGCTTTTGGCAGCCTTCCCAAAATTCCTTCTATTAACGGCATTGGGTAAGCATCCCTCACCGTTACCTCGTTTAATTTGCGGCTATCAATACAGAGTCGCACCTTACCCGGCTTTTGGACCAGCACTACAGGTGACGACCAGGCGCTAGCGGATTCTTCTATAACGCCTAGTTTGATCATTCGATCTAGCTCGGCATACATAAGTTTTTCCCTAGCTGGAGAAACGGCATAGTGCCGTTGCTTAATCGGCTTGGCATCCCCCACGTCGATGGAATGCGTGATCACCTGTGTATGACCCAAACCTTTTTCAGCGTATGAAGGGAAAACCTTAATTACAGCTTGCAGGGCTTGTTGCTGGGGTGATGTTAAAGGTCGGGTCGGCGAATCTTCTAGTGACGAAATCGCATGACCTTTTTGCAAAAAAGGTTCTGGCAAAAGCTTAAAGTGCTTCCAAAAATCTATACCCAAATACAGATCTCCTGACAATGAGGGCACTATGTAGAAAGTAAGTTGCTTGTGTTCTCCTCGGAAAGTCACTTTAGTTGTTAAACGCCCGGTGATTTGCTGGGACTGCCCATCAGCCGTCCTAATTGAAGCGGCTAACTTAGTGCATGGCATATTTAACGCTGGCAGCTCTGCTGCTAAACCCCCGCCGATGCAACTTACGGAGGCTCCCGTGTCCATCAAACCAACGACCAATTTGTCCAGAATTTGGACTTCGGCGTAAGATCGCAGGTCGCTCAGTTGGCCTACAATCGCCGAAAGGAGGAGTTTGCGTTCGGCTTCCTGGCTTTTTTTGAACTTGATCCTACGGGTTTTGGAGCGGGACGCATTAATTCCATGGGCGACGATAATTTTAGGGGGTGGATCGGCAGTGGATAAGTTGTCTTGGCTGGTAATAGAATTAGAGACCATAGCCTTTAATCGGTCATGGTTCCCTTCGAAATCATAGGTATGCGTGCTTTTTTCAGCTGTGCACGCCCTTAGGAGTTTTTTGGCGTTTGGCTGTTACACCTACTGCAGCTGGGCTTGTAGGTGTCTGCCTTCCCGCACCCATAACAGAAGACTCGTCTCTCTGCTGTGCAATCTTGGTACCTGTGGCCTTTGGATGTGCAATTCCAGCACACCAGCTCCATGCCTGCCACCTCCAAGTCAATCTCCGCCTCTTCGGAATCGGAACTTTGGTCAACCTGGCACTGAACTGCACATACCTGGCGTCTTTGCACAGGCCGTGGTACGGCTCCTTGAGTTTTCCCTACTGTTTTCATAAAAATCTCCCTTGTCCTGACCAGTCTTCGCAGTTGTGATACCGAGGCTGCAGGCTCATACAACATCTCGTGCTGGATCTCCGAAAGGAGATTGGCCCGTAAGGTTTCTACCATGGCCTGCTCGGACATTGGCTGTGAAAGTCTGTCAGCTAGCGAGGCTATTACTCTATAAAAGTCGTCGAAAGATTCGCTCGATCGTTGCTTACGCTGCTCTATCTCTGCTCGAATATCACGATCGGTGCGATCGTCCATAAATTGGCCCCTCAACGCTTAACACAAAGCATGCCAATGGACTACCCTAACACTCTTGTGGTACCGCCAGTACCAATCACTGGCAATACCTTCAAATAGGTTATTCACGTTTTGTGCTACCAGGTCTAGGTTCCCATCCAAGGTTTGCGCCGCTTATGCTTCCACCCTGTAAATAAAATCTTCTACTGCCATTGGGCCTTTTCCCGTAAACCGCAGCTTCCAGTTCGTCATAATTTGGGTGACCTTGTCTGGCTTCAACGAACTCATCGAGGTGCTGCGTGATAGATTGTCACTTCGCATCGACTGAAGGTTGGGCTGCTGTTCTGGAGGCCTGGGATCAATGGCTTGAAAGACAGGCTGCTGGGGGCCTTCCCGGCTTGTTCCCACCGGTGCAGCTGCAGCTTGAGCACTGTGTTGCAATGCTGTAGCCATGGTTTGCTCTAGCCTATCCGTCTGCTGTAGCATGGTTGCAGCCAGGAATTCTGTCTGCTGAGACATGGCCGCTGCCATTGCCTCTGCAATAGCTTGCCTCATGCTGTCTATCATTGAAGGCTGACCCGCACCTGGTGGGGCAGCCGAGGCTTGTGCCACAGGTGGGAGGTTTGGGCTTGGCATGTTGGCTTCCGTCGTTCTTTTACTCTGAGCGCGCGTCAATACCGAATGCGCCACCGTAGGAGCTCGAGGACCTGAACCGGAAGGCTGAAGGTTGGAGGTCAAACTCTCGAGAGATGCGCTTAATTGTGAGCCGGAGCACACGGGACAAGCTTTGCTTTTTCCCGTTCTGGTGGAAAAACAGGTCCTATGGAACTCGTGGCCACACTTGGGAGTAAGCAACTGGGCTTGATGGACAATCCCTTCTGAGCAAATCAAGCAGATCTTCCCCGTGTCTGACAGTGTGGACAAATTCTCCGTACTTCTGGCTAAGGGCATAACTAAAGATTTCTATAGTAATTATTAAAAATGATGTAAGTCTAATAAAAAAAAAAGGGAATAAAAAAGAATCAAGCTTTAACTGCTAAACACAAAAAATTCAAGTTCTATAATCTGGATGCCATGCAATCGTTTATCGCTACTGTTCTACCAAAGAACCTTGTCCCATATTCGTCTTGAAGAAAGGTATGTACGTCAATAAGGATGTCTTGTCGTCACATAGAACAACATAGAATAACATCTTTACGAAACACCTTGTACATGTAATGAACATCTGATATTACTATTTCGAAGTTACGGTTCACTGACGGAAACAATACACCCAGAACAAAAAGGCAAACGGCAACAATTGGTACGGGTGATTTCCGGACGCTCAGTGACACTTATACTCCAGTGAGACAGACACGAACCAGAAAAATAGATGCAGAAGACACACACGCTAAATCATTTAGTATTAATTGTCAAAAGATGGGATGGCCGCAGCTCAATTGTCCGCGTAAAAACCAATAAACAACACCTATTACCAAAAAAAATACTTTTTGGAATGAACTCTCCTTATTAGAATGCGGCGTTAAAGCTCGGGTAGCTAAAACTTATCCAGCGGCTGAAGGATATGAGCATTGTGTGTTTTCCTCTTTTTTTTTCTCGGGTCGAAGGCTGTATTGTGGATAAGTCGTGGTTGAATCGTCAGATGTTATGGACGTTTACTTTTAAGAAAAATCGGGGTATACCGGATGGATCCGTCGTTACGACAGCCTTCGGGCCCCACGTTGGGCGCCAAATAATTATGATTTTTAGTTAATATTATATAGATAAATACTGTAGCATATCACCTATACGCTACGAGCGGGTGTTGGGGGTATGGGCCACTACAGCACGTGATGGTTCCGGCCTCCCAAAGTCGGTAGAGTAGGGAAGGGGTATTGAAAAGAATCGTGCCGATACGGGGCTCGCTGCCACCAAAAATGTAATTATTGTTCACGTGCTAGTTGACTCTATCCACACACATAGAACAACGCTACTTAAAGCAGCGGAAAAAACGAACATAGAGGGACAAGGTAATAGTGGCACAAATATCCGCAGCAGATGGTGTGCTAGCGATTCGCCCTCCCAACCATGATCATCGGTTCCACTTCCATTGTTCGATGATCCCGTGCCCCACTAAAACTAGGTAGACAGAAACGAACTTCGACGCATGGCTCCAATAAGAAAACTAGCACATTACCGACATTATAAATTTATTGGACATAAACTAACTCTACTGACCCCCCTAACAAAGACAATATAAATATTGTCTTTGCCCCTAACATATGTAACCTAAACTCCGTATAAATGTGCAATGTAACTCTAATATTTTAACTGGTAAATGTAAATTTAATGTAAAGGTAATTTAAAATGTTAAGTATAAACTCGTAAAGTTAGCATGGAAGCTAATTATAGCCCACGCAAACACAAGCGCGGAATAGCAAGGCTGTAGAATTTAATGATCAAAAGGGGGGGTGATGAACAAAGGGGGATACACGGCATAGGCCGGACATAGAGCGGGAGAGAGCGTTCTGTTACATACCTCTTATGCGGCGTTTATATGCACACTTCGTTCCTCTCCAACGTAGAAGCGCTTCGACGTCGGCTGAAACGAAATTATTACGAATAGCTCTGGAGAGAGCGCTAACGAGCTCTCTAACGGCACGCTCACCCGTACCGATGCCCCGGTTCCCTCTCTCGCTCTAGCGCTTGGCTTCCCCGAGCGCGGGCGCAACGCTCGAGCTTGGCGGGAAAGGTTTTGGCGGTAAGAGGAAAGGGAATGAAGGAAAGAGAATAAAGGGAAAAAACCTACAGCGGGGCTATTCCACTACCTGCTTATGAGCGTAGCTCTTCTTCCCTTCCCTGCTTTACATTCCCCTCGAAAGAATTAATAAATCATTTTTTTGCGCCTTAGGCGCCTAAACTAACGTAAAGTTACTGGGCGGCTGTTACAGCCGTTCGACGTTGCTGCTGTTAGCCGCTCCTGGGCTTGGGCAATACTGTTGTTGCGCTTGCGCGGGTGCTGCGGCTGCACTGGCAGCGGGGCAATGCTGTTGTTGCGCTTGCACGGGTTCTGCGGCTGCTCTGGCAGCGGGGCTGCGCTGTTGTTGCGCTTGCACGGGTTCTGCGGATGCTCTGGCAGCGGGGCTGCGCTGTTGTTGCGCTGATGCTGGGCCTGCTTTTGAAGCGATGCGGGAGCTGCGCTGGCGCTGATGTCGGAGCTGCGCTGTTGTGGCGCTGATGCTGGGCCTGCTTTTGAAGTGACGCTGGAGCTGCGCTGGCGCTGATGTTGGAGCTGCACTGTTGTGGCGCTGATGCTGGGCCTGCTTCCGAAGCGACGCTGGAGCTGCGCTGGCGCTGATGTCGGAGCTGCGCTGTTGTGGCGCTGATGCTGGGCCTGCTTCCGAAGCGACGCTGGAGCTGCGCTTGCTGTGATGCGGTTGTTGTTCTGGCGCTGATGCCAGGCCAGCGCTGTGGTCTGCTGTGCCACCTGGGAAGCTGGTTGGCTATTAAAGTATTCTACCAGCTGGACGGTTTGTCAAATGGACTTAAGCGGTTTAACTTGGAATACCCCGAGCGCGCACTTCTTAGTTCTGACTCTGTCAAACAACTAACTCTTCTCTACCTTCCTGTCCCCAGCCATACCAAAAAGGGATCACTTTTCCGAACCCCTTCCAGACCCGAGCCATTCGGAGAAATTGCCTCCTCTCATCGCCGCTCTTCCACTCAATCGGCCCCGAGTAATCAGCCGTTTTTCCCCCACATACTTTTAGGCCGACAAGCCACACTACAGTGCATGTAATTCATTAACTATACTTCGTTTACTCATGTTCCTATTTGATTTACTATAATTGGCATCTCTTCTATTTTCACATTGTTATAACTTTTCAAATTGGATAAATATATCTTTGATGAGGGTGCTGTGGCTGCTGTTGATACATATTTAAAAAGATAGCTCTCAATGACAGCTATCTTGCTCTCATATTCATCTTGAATAGTTCTTTGAATATTTCGGATACGTTCTCTAATATATTCAATATTCTTTTGTAATTCTACTACTTTTGGATTTCGTTTTCCAAATACTTTCGACCGTATCGCTTTTACTTCCACATCAAGCTCCAAAAGTTTATTATCTAAATATTGTTTTGTTATCAGGTCATCAGCATGTATCGGCATCCCACAATTTGTAATTCGTTTTTCCTCTGCATTTATATTACCATCAAGATCAACAAATAGACCTGCTAGACTTTTGATATCTTTGTTAAAGTGTTCTGAAAACCTCTTATCATTTGAATAATGTCCAAACTTGTCGAGAGACATGATGTCTATAACTTTAAATATGTTGTGTATACTATATTTATTATTGATCTCGATGTGCAAACGGACTTTTCTTATAACTAAAACCCTCTACTTCAACTTGTTGCGATATAGGGATTTTACAATTTTCAACGACAAAAACACGCACTTTGTCCAGTCTTTGGCGAAGAGTAAAGAGTTTTTCGCCAAAATTCTCAGTTAATTTATTGAGATCTTCTATTTGTGATTCTATAGTTTTTATTCTACTATTGCGCCGTTCATCCGTTTCAGCTATATTTTTAATTTGAGTATTTTTCAATGCTTCTATTGCTACATCAACATAATATTTCACAACCAAGTCATTATTATTTACCGGTTTCGATGAGTTCTTAATTCGTTTTTTCTGAGCATTTAGATTCCCATCTGAATCAATGTATAACCCTGACACATTTTTGATCTCTCTTTTGAAATGTTCTGAAAGCCCCTTATCATTTGAGTAATGTCCAAAACTTGTCGAGAGACATTTTGAATATGTCAATAAATTACAATTGTTTGTCATATTTATTAGTATATTACCCCTGACTCTCTCAACTCTTCGAATATTGACATAATCTCATTACTATGATTATTATTACCAGCAGATTGTGATGCAATTAATAATTGTAATCTTTGTACTAATTCATTGACGTCATCCCAATACACCTAGTTCGGTTTTGTTTGCATTAGATTCATGTAACCTCCACCTCCGACTCCGACTCCGCCTCCTTCTTTCTTTGTACGTAATGGGGTAGATATAGCTGAGGGTTTTGTTGAAGATGATGATATTAATGGTTTGATTATTTTTGTGTATTTTTCCGATTGACCTCCTTTTATTTGGTCATTTGGATTGTAATTTCTTCTATACACATTCGTTTCAAGCAGAATGTTTTTTTAAGACTCTAAATCATTTTTAGAGTAATCATTGGGCTTACTGTGAAAAATCAATGAATATAGACCAGGTGATAAGTTCCAGGTGTTCCCACTGGATAAATGAATTTTATTATTTTTTTTTTTTATATTTAGTTGTGAATTGGAAGCTCCCTTAATAGGACCATAAGCCTTATCCAAAAGTTTATCTCTTGATAGTTGACTTATATTAAGAATCAAACTGTCACTTGTTGATCTCTCAACTTCATTCTCTTCTATATTTGATTGAGAAAAGAATTCATCATCGTCGTCATCATCATCATCATCATCATCAAGAACATTTTCATTTCCATCAAAATGAATACTTGTATTAGTGTCAGCATACATGGGTTCCCCAATCGAATTACGTTTCTTAATAGAAACAATTTTAATATTATTCTTAAAATCACTAAAATTAAAATCATGCTCCAGCTTCTTCTTCTTATTCTTGTTAACTAGTTCATGTAAAGGTTCTGTAATTGGTCTAAAAGTTTCTTCCAATTGAAAAGCATTTTCATTTTTCAGCTGTTTCAGCTCATGAAATTTTCTCTTCAATACGTTTCGAGTCTTAGTCAATTGTTCCAAAATGTGACGACTCATTGTTCAGTGTAGATGTAACAACAATCAATACAAAAGTTATACTGTTCAATATTAAAATGTAGTAATATTTATATATCCATTTGTTTTCAACTAGAAAGCAATAGATATTAAAAAAACAATACATGATAAAATTTGGTTGTGAAATATCATTATTTTTATTTATTTATTAATTTCCAAATGAAGATTATTGTCTTCACTCTTTTTAATTACACGATAATGCTTATTTTTTAAAGATTCCAATGTTTCATCACTAATAGTAGTATACCTCTCTGGTAGATATAACATGAATTCTTCCAGCTCCAGGGCAAGGGAGTTTCCAATCCTGGTCTTCTTACGACTCGCTTTTAAAATTGGGAATCCAATATCCGCTTCCATTTTCAATTTTGTGAGTAGGGGCTTAAGCACTGTAGACTTAAACACTCCATTGAACTCCTTGAGTACTCGATCGTTAGACTGAGTCATATTTTAATTGTTTCTGGAACAGGTGTTGTAACTGGTTCTGAAGCTGTTTAGCTGTTGATATACAACCTGTTTTTGAGCTGTTGTAACGGGTTGTGAAGTTGTTTAGCAGTTGTTGTTTGCGAGTTGTTTTTTGGGAAGTGTTTAGCTGGTTCTGAAGCTGTTTATCTGATATACGAGCTGTTGTACCTGTTAAAAGAGCTGTTTTAGTTGATGTATGAGCAGTTTATTTTTTTTTTTTTTAGCTGTACTGTACCTGATTTTGGATTTGATTTAGTTGATGGAGGAGATGTTTCTGGAACTGTTTTAGTGGATGTAGGAATTGTTGTTGTTGCAGAGTCTTGGTAATAACTTTATATGTGCTTCATGGAAAATAATATCGAGTTTTTATACAATCACGAAGGTATAATTCGGTCTTAAATTTGGGTGAGATTTCCACTCCATCTATCTCACTCTATCGCATTCTTAAGCCTATGTGAAATGGTGGTAGGTTGCACATGCGTATAGGATCGTGTGGTGTGTATTCTTCCATGAATGGTTGTTGCCGACTTTGATTGGTCGGGCTACTGAGGTAGGCGCGCATGTGTGATTGTGTGTGTGTATGTGTGTGTGAGATTGAATGGCTATTGGTTATGTATTTTCCATTCACTTTATGAGAGAGAGAGTGATTGAGAGGGGTGGAGTGGAAGTAGTGGGAAAATTATCATTTCACTCTCTCTCTCCCTTATTTGTATGTGAGAGTTTGAAATTGAGAGCCAGGTGTCCACAGTTGAATGTATTAAATCGTTGAACTCGCTCATAGTTGTATTGAATTTTCTGACCCAAGTATTTGACCACTTCTTTTGGTGGTTGTAAATTCCCAAAACTATCAAAGTAGTGTATGATCTTTTTGTTTTTATTATATGCTACCCAATGAGTTCCGGGCGACGATGAGTCATCCAGATTGATTATTCCACACTCATGTATTCGAGGTGTTTTTGGAAGTGCATCTCTCATAAACACTTCACCAAAATGATTAATGTTTTTTTGAGCAAACTTCTGAATATCTAAATGTGTTAATGCTCTTTTGGGTAGCGAGCTTATTAGTTTTTTCTATTTTTATTTCCATATGGCATAAGATACAAACCATACCCCTTTCGATATGGTTTCAAATGCATACCCTCACCCACACCAATGCTTTTATTCTTATCACTTTGATCTTTGTTTGTAGACAGTTTTTGTTTTGCTGATCTTGCGCTTTCAATTATCTTTGCAATGGTTGCACCACTTGAAGCAATAGTACCTAGAGTACTGAGTGCTGTGAGAATGGGTAAAAGCGGTAAGAAACCACCCATCTTTGGTACAGTTATTACAGGAGGACATTTAACATTTTTTGTACGTCCAATTGATTTTTTAATCGCTTTCTTTGCAACCTTAATAGCACTCAATATATCCAGGGGTTGTTCTTTTTTCAATGCTCTAGTACCGGCCTTAATAACATTTGATAATGTCCTATTGACTGCCTTCTTTGTCTTTCTCCTCCTACCTCGTGTTTTCGTACCCTTGCGCTTTCTTATACCCATACCGAATTTATTATTTGCCTTCATCATATTGCTTACAAGATAAGCAGCTGCTTTCTCTCCAAAAGTGCTATCTGACCCTCGCACACGTTCCCACGCTCTATTAAGTAATTGAGTATCTGCCTTGTGACGTTCACCTAAATCGTTGCTCTTCGCATATGCAATATCATGCATTTTTTTTCCAAGAGTTTATATCAACCCAAATACGAATACTTGGAGAAATTAATCATACATTCTCACAAAATGAAACAGTTTTAGCACCCGGTGAAGCTAAAAATAACTCTATTATGATTTTTGATGATGTTGCATGTGAAAAACAAGATAACATTCGTTCATATTTCTGTATGGGCCGACACAAGAATATTGATTCCTTTTATCTCTGTCAAACATATACACATATTCCAAAACACCTTATACGTGATAATGCAAATATGATTATAATGTTTAAACAAGATGATTTAAATATGAGAAATGTGTATCGTGATCATATTAATACAGACATGAACTATGAGACATTTTTGGAAATTTGTAAGAAATGTTGGGAGGATAAATACGGTTTCTTATTAATCAGTAAAGATGATGATATTGATAAAGGACGTTACAGAAAAGGATTCGATCAGTTTATAATTATTTAAATCAAATGTATTGAGAATATTTACAACAGTTTAACAACAGATGTCAGAATGTCGAGGTCATTAACGCTCTCGTTAAATGGAAACACTTCCGTTATAGAAACTAATTATTTCCCGCCAATCGAACTGATGACGGGTGATTACGAATGTGCACTTATTGACTTTTATATGTACAATTCAATTCCCAATGTTGATGTTACGAACAATCTGTTTCATATTGGCGAGTATGTTATAACTATTCCCATTGGTTCTTATGAACTCAATGACATTGAAGAGGTTATTCAAAACAAGTTGAAGGAATATAATATTGTGAAAACCTTTTAACTGGAGAGTAATAATAATACCTTAAAAGTATAACTTTTTAGTAGTGAATACCCAATATATTTTAATAAGGAGAGATCAATTGGTCAATTATTTGGATTCGATAAAAAGATTCTAAGTCTGAGTAAAACAATAACTTATGTATCCGATCAACCTGTAAACATTCTAAGAATAAATACCATTCGTGTGGAGTGTAATATTGTGAGCGGATCCTATGTAAATAATAGAGCAGATCATACACTATATGAGTTTGGTATTAATGTTCCACCAGGGTATAAAATGAATGTAACACCGAGTAATCTCATTTATTTACCAGTGAACACTAATGAAATATGTACTATATCTGTTACGGCGTGAACCTCAGTGGCAGCCCCAAATATCACTGCGCTTAACAGCACCAACATTCGCAAAGGGCTCAGAAGTGCGAATGTCCAAGGCGAAGGTTAAGCAGGGCGAACGGCAGAAGCAGGGGAAAAAGGGAAGAAGATAAATGCGGTGCAAAAAAGCAAAAACGAGCTGCTAGAGCGTAAAGTGCAAGAGCGTACAAGTTTTTTATCTCAATTCTCTCGATCTTTCAATTATTCTTATTCCTATTATCACATAAATTCTCATTGTAAATTACTCATCCATCTACCTTTATAACCCGTAACATTAAATCTACAACATTGAATAAACAATATATGAATCACGAAAGACCAGTTAGAAGAGACTCATTGAACGTACACCCCATATTTGGAGGCATTGCCCGGCGCGGCAATATTCTAAAAAACTTGTACGCTCTTGCACTTTACGCTCTAGCAGCTCCAACACACCATCAGTTACCAGAGCATACCAACGGAGGAGGATGGGCTGATCAAGTCTTCTCACCAAGAACGAGCTTAGATAACTTGGAAGTGTTCGCCCAGCAAAGAGCGGATATTTCAGGAAAGCCGTTGTATGCAACGGCCTTCGAGGGAATGCGCCCCATTTCCACGCATTCAGCACTGCCTCAAGCAGGAGGTCTCATGAGCTCTACGTTACTGAACGGAGGTTGGAACAGAGCAGCTCCCAACTGGAGCGGAGGCCAAATTTCAGGATTCGTGGGAGCAAATCGGATTGGAATGCCTCTTGGGCTGAACCCAAACGAGACAATGCCGATCGGTGCAATGTGTCATCCACTGGGTGCACCGGCGACGAACACCAATCTGTATGGACAAAACCCTTTCATTCATGCCCCGACTGCACAGCATTATCCAAGTACGAGCCAAAATATTTCAGGTCCGTACGCGTACGTGAATAATCAAGCGGTCGCGCCAGCGGGGACGGAGAGATGCCTGACTGCATCCCAGATAGCCACAAGACAGGTCATCAACAAGGATCTACCAGTCTTTTCTGGCAACCCCGAGGAATGGCCCATGTTCATAGTGAACTTTGAGCAATCTACAGATCGCTGTGGACTCAGCGATCAAGAAAATCTCATGAGGCTGCAAAAGTGCCTGAAAGGTGCTGCTTTGGAAGCAGTACGAGGAAAATTAATGATGCCAGCAACAGTTCGACTAGCCATTGAGACCCTTCGAATGTTATATGGCCGACCAGAGGCTATATATCATACCCTACATGAAATCGAGCAGCATCGAAAGCCTAGTACGCCTGGCGTTATCGGTGCAAAACTATCGTGCGACCGTCGACGCGATAGGACTGTCCGCCTATCTGAACGATCCAATGTTACTTCGAGACCTGGTGGAGAAACTACCATTCGACCTGAAGCTTGACTGGGCAAGACAAAGCACTGGACTTCCGGGAGTGAATATCGCAGTTTTTGATGACTGGCTATTCAGAGTAGCGTCATGTGCGAGCACCGTGATGCCAGTAGCATCCGAGAAAGAGGTCTACTCAAAGGAGAAGAATCCAAGAGTCCGGCTCATGGTACATAACGACAGCAACGCACAACCGCCCTGTCGCAAATGCAATGGGATCCACAAACTAGAGGAATGTAAGCAGTTTCTAGAGCTGGATGCGTCAGGTAGATGGAACTTCGTTAAAGAAAGTAAGTTATGCTGGAGGTGCCTAGGCAAACATTATATAAGGCACTGTAGGTCAACAAAAGTATGCTCCATCGATGGATGCGCGAGAAAGCATAATTTTCTTCTTCACAGCAACAATCAGCAAAGTACCAGGGTAGAGAATACGAAGAACGAAGGAGCTACAGTCCTACACACAACGCAGAACGAAGCTGCGCTGTTTAGATATGTCCCCTTGACATTGTATGGACCGGGCGGCCAAATTCAAACGTTCGCATTGATAGACGAAGGATCAGCCTGTACCCTAATCGAGACCGAGATAACGGAGAAATTAGGCATCGACGGCCCTTCGGACGAGCTATGCCTACGCTGGACAGGAGAAATCACGCAACGAGAAGCAGAATCCAAATGGGTAAGCTTAACGATATCGTCAAGGGACACTGCGGCACGCAAATTCACGCTTCAAAACGTGAGAACCGTCAAAAACCTGGATCTGCCGAAGCAGACGCTAGACGACTCAATCCTAAGATCACATTCGCACCTGGCGAAGCTACCGATACTCGGTTACAAAGATGTGAGAGCGTCATTGATTATCGGATTGGACAACGTGAAACTCGGAGTACCACTGACCGTGAAAGAGCGCAAGGATTCCGAATTTATCGCCGCCAAGTCCCGGTTGGGGTGGTCTGTTTTGTAAGGAAGTTCCTGTCTCAGGCCGGGGTACAGCCTCTCAGTCTGTCCAGGGCCCGATCTTCCATACAGCAAATTTGTATTTTAGACCAAAGAGAGGGATCGGGGCGTGTGTCAGGTGCGGGGTTCGCTCTGACTGAGGGGGGGGAAACCCGAGTGCGAAGGGATCGCGCGGGTGAGGGTCACCCGGCGACACACGTGGCTCGCCTAGTACAGATTACCCTCGGTTAGGTTTGCAGGGGCGTGGGAGGGGTGCATCCTCCACGGTGACCGGTCGTAGCACGGGCGGCCTGGCTGTGGCCGCCGGCGGGGAAAACACGTGTTGTGGGGCCGTGGTCCCGGGGGGGGGTAGGGTGTGTTCAGCACCTCGTGGCGCGTGCGGAGGCGGGGCGTATGGCTCGGGGGGGGGGCTCGGTGTACGGGGAGCGGAGCACGTGGTGTCGACTGTACCATCAACGGGGAAGGCTAGGTTAAGGAGGGAAACCAAGGGGGAAGGGGGAGCGTCAGGTTCGCAAATTCGTGGCGTCCGCGTACAAACTTGCTCGCTGGCGTCCCCAAGGATAGGGAAGGGGGGTGTTCTACAGGAGGAGTTTTCTACTAGGAGAGGGAGAGCTCAGTTCGTGGAAGCCGTGGCATCCGCGTACAACTCCACTGGCTGAGGTCCCAGGCATGCAAATGGAATATTTTAATGGTACAATGACAGAGGGGAAGGGGTGAAATAATCGGGCGTCGAATATTGGCGGTGGTTCATGGGCAATGGTCATAGATATATGGATAATTGATGTTTGGTTTAATTCATTGATTTATTGTCTGCCTGCTTATCTATCTATACATATGTGTGTGAAAATCTAATCCCTACATCGCACCTATCTCCCTCTCACTCGCTTACGCCAGGCCAGCTTACCCCTCTTGCTCCGTAGAGCCCTGGTCCATCATCTTTTCTCGGCGGCTGCTGCTCCTCGCGGGTCCAGAAAAATGGCGGACCTCGTGCTGTCCGCTTTGGGTTTTCGGTGTTTTTTCCGCACTCACGACTGCCCTTGGTAGAGGCTCGATTTTCACTCCCGATCTCCATCATTTTTGGCAGCCAGCTCAGCCAGCCGTTCGAGCCTCTGCTCCCAGCTTCTGCCGCAACCCGGCGCTTTTGTCGCGTGCCTTTTCTCTCGCTCTCCTTGGGTCGTGCGTGGGTGCTTTCGGCGCAGCTTTCGCTCTCCTCGGGGTCGTGCGTGGGCGCTATTGGCGCAGCTTTCGCTCTCCATGGTTTTGGCAGCTGGCTCAGCCAGCCGTTCGAGCCTCTGCTCCCAGCTTCTGCCGCGACCCGGCGCTTTTGTCGCGTGCCTTTTGCTCGCTCTCTTTGGGTCGTGCGTGGCTTGCTTCGGCATGTGAGGGTGGGTTTTGCACTTGTCTTTGCTCCGTGTCTCTGCTGCTGGCCTCTGCCGTTGATCTCTGCTCTGGTCTCTGCTCTCTGCTCCGGTGTCTGCTGCTGGTCTCTGCCGTTATCTCTGCTCTGATCTCTGCTCTCTGCTCCGGTGTCTGCTGCTGGTCTCTGCCGTGATCTCTGCTCTGATCTCTGCTCTCTTCTCTCTGCTCCGGTGTCTGCTGTCGGTCTCTGCCGTTATCTCTGCTCTGCTTTCTGCTCCGGTGTCTGCTGTCGGTCTCTGCCGTTATCTCTGCTCTGCTCTCTGCTCCGGCGTCTGCTGTCGGTCTCTGCCGTTATCTCTGCTCTGCTCTCTGCTCCGGTGTCTGCTGTCGGTCTCTGCTCCAGCCTCTGCCGCTACGTTTGCTGCCAGTGATGCTCTCTGCTGGCCTCTGCCAGTGCTGCGCTTAATAATACTTCCTTTTTTCCCTTTTCTTACCCTATTATGTGATTAAGACTTACTAACTAGAAAACAAAAGGGGAAGAAATTAAATAAAATAATCTTAGCAGGCTCCAGCCTGGTCTGTATCCCTTCGCCTCCAGGACGAATGTTGCTTCTCGCTGGCCTACGTCGTTGTGAAGGGGTATGCTCCTTCACACTCCCTTCCTACTTCGGGGGCCGGATTGAAATGAAAACCTGTCCTCCCCGATTTGTGGAGACCCGAAACTGTCGGCTCCAAATCATAGCTTTGTCCTGCGCTTACGTGGTGACCTGTCTTGTTGGGTCTCTGCGGTTGTAGCCCCCTCTCCGTTGGGACATAGCGTCGGGGTTTTCTGTTTATTGCCGGTGATGGGTATTGTCTCGTTGAGTTTTCCTCGGGTGAGTTCTTGACTCGATGGCCCATGCGAGGGCATTTATGTCAAGGTTTCTGCCAGGGGTTGCTGATCTATGGGGAATTCTTTGGTCGGCGAGACGTATGTGCTCGTCACGGACAAAGTCCCTGCCTGGTGTCGTTGCGTTGTCGGAAGAGCTTGGGTCGACGAGGCGCGTTCGCTCGTCTCGGCCAAGGTTCCAGTCCTGCTCGGTGGTGCTGCGGAGGACGCTTTGGTCGACGAGACGTGTGTGCTCGTCACGGCCAAAGTCCCTGCCTGGTGTCGTTGCGTTGTCGGAAGAGCTTGGGTCGACGAGGCGCGTTCGCTCGTCTCGGCCAAGGTTCCAGTCCTGCTTGCTGGGGCTGCAGAAGACGCTTTGGTCGACGAGACGTGTGTGCTCGTCACGGCCAAAGTCCCTGCCTGGTGTCGTTGCGTTGTCGGAAGAGCTTGGGTCGACGAGGCGCGTTCGCTCGTCTCGGCCAAGGTTCCAGTCCTGCTCGGTGGTGCTGCGGAGGACGCTTTGGTCGACGAGACGTGTGTGCTCGTCACGGCCAAAGTCCCTGCCTGGTGTCGTTGCGTTGTCGGAAGAGCTTGGGTCGACGAGGCGCGTTCGCTCGTCTCGGCCAAGGTTCCTTAGTAGGTTTGGTGCTTGTTGATTGGTTTTGATCTGGGGAACTAGACATGGATGTGTCCTGGATTGTCGTCAGCCCGCACAGTCTCTACGAAGGTGGCGGGGGATCGGTGACGTAGTCCATGGTGTTCCCGTTGCATACCCCGCACGGTCTCTACGAAGGTGGCGGGGGATGGGTGACGTAGTCCATGGTGTTCCCGTTGCATACCCCGCGCGGTCTCTACGAAGGTGGCGGGGGATGGGTGACGTAGTCCATGGTGTTCCCGTTGCATACCCCGCGCGGTCTCTACGAAGGTGGCGGGGGATGGGTGACGTAGTCCATGGTGTTCCCGTTGCATACCCCGCACGGTCTCTACGAAGGTGGCGGGGGATCGGTGACTTTTATGCCTCGTGGGTCTCAACTCGTGGAGTTGTTGGTCCATTGTCTTCGTTTGATGCTCGGGGTTGGTTCGTTTGCCCGAATCCATCGCTGTGAGGGGCATCGTGTTCCCGGGCGGTTTCGTAGGCTGAGATGAGCTGGATTAGCTCCGTGAGTGTATGGAAGTCCTGCCTGCGTGTGTACATTTGGTACTCCGGTCGGAGATTCTCATATATCCGGTCCAGTTCCTGCGCTCGGGTGTATTTGGCGCGCTGCATCATCAACCGAAGGGCGATCATGTAGTCGCGGAAAGATTCTTTGGGCTTCTGCTCCCGGCTCCGGATGGTGTCCTCCAAGCGTTGGAAGTATCTGGGGGGCAGGAAGAAGTCCAGAAATTCTTTGCGGAAATCCGTCCAAGTCTGTCCCTGCATCTGGAAGGTACGGAACCATCCTTCCGCCCTTCCGGTTAAGAGTCCTGAGATGGCACGCGGTAGCTGCTCTGGGCTTCCCCCGTAGGAATCGACTCGTTCTTCTAGCCTTTCGATGAATGCCAGTGGGTCGTCATGTCCGTCAAAGGTGAGTCCCCATTTCCGGAGCTTGTCTGCAAGGAGGGAGTACGAAATTCCTCCTCCCCCTGGCCGATGCAGTTGTCGGTCATGAGTTGGATGGTTCCCCTCGAGGGCCGCTGGTTGAATTGCACTGGTCGGTTGCCGGTTTGCCTGAGGTCCTGGTCCTTCAGGCCGGTGGCGTGGCTCGAGAGCGAACACCGGTTCCGGAAGGGGGGCTTGAGGGCGGCGGCTTGGGTGTGCCGAAGGCTCGCTTGTGGCGTTGGAATGTCCGATTGCCAAGATTCCTGCTGGTTGACTCGGGCTGGCCACATCGGATATGATTATCTTCAGGGGTCCTGTCGGTGGGTTCTGTTGCTGAATCCCTGCGAGGATCGGTGGGTCGAGCGTCTTCTCCACAGATCTGGTGGGGCTGGTTCCCGTCGTCCGAGAAGTACCCGCTTGGTCTGGTAGACTGAGTCGCTGCGGCTTCACCTCCTTGCTGTCCTCCTGCTTTGCTCGGCTTTCCGGTTTTGGCGAAGCGGCGGGGCTGGGCGGTTCCCTAGGGCTGGGAATACTGCTGAAGTGGGCGTCCAGTTCGTCGATCCTTGCCTGTATGTCCTCGGGGTGGTCTTCACGGGTAATGAACGCGGCAACCCGGATGCGGAGTTCATCCAAGTTTCCGCCCTCATCGAGGCCAAATTCCCGGGCGAGGGTCAGGAGATCCTCCTTGCGGCGGGAATTTAACCACCGAGTGTTCATCCTTCCTTTGGGTGTGGTATTCCCCAGCTCAGGGCTGAGTCTCTTGACGCGGGGCCTGCACTGCCCGGGCGGGTCGGCGATGACTGGTGAAGGTCTCGAGGCTACGTGACACTGGGTAGGGTGCGATACGCGGCTTGACACTCGGACTCAGGGATCCTCGGTCAGGATTTGGATTACCGTGCGAGGATACGCGGCGTTGCACTGTAGGTCAGGGATCCTTGCAAAGGATATGCTTTACAATGCACGGACACGCGGCGCGACACCGTAGGTCAGGGATCCTCGGTGAGGATTTGGGTTACGGCGCGAGGATACGTGGAACGGTACTGCAGGTCAGGGATCCTTGCAAAGGATTTGGTTTACAGCGCGAGAGTTCACGGCACGGCACTGTAGGTCAGGGATCCTTGAAAAGGATTTGGTTTACAGCGCGAGGATACGTGGCACGGTACTGCAGGTCAGGGATCCTTGCAAAGGATTTGGTTTACAGCGCGAGAGTTCACGGCCCGGCACTGTAGGTCAGGGATCCTTGAAAAGGATTTGGTTTACAGCGCGAGGATTCACGGCACGGTAGCGGAGTCAGGGATCCTTAGTAAGGATATGTTTGGGTCACGGTTGATCGCTTGGTTTTCACTGGTTGTCTTGTTGGTCGAGCGTTGTGTCCCGGTTGAAGGTCCGAACCTCAGTCCCTTTCCTGGGCCTGGGCTCCCACTTAAATCCCCCCGCCGCCAAGCTTTTGGGCAGAGGGTTCAAGCTTTCGGAGTGGAGGGCTCGGCCGCCCGAGTGCAGCCCTCTCTCGATTCCGTCGTCCCTGTCGTCGTGTCGCCGCTGCCTCTGTCGGGAAGGCTGGGCGCCCTCTCTCTGTCGTCGTGTCGCTTTCTAGTGCTGTCTCGCCGCCTGATCGTCGCTCGTTCTCGCTGTCGCCTTGTCGCCTTGTCGTCTTGTCGCTTTGGCCTCTCTCGCTGCGCGGCGAGGCGCCATTTCTGCTCTGCTTCTAGGCAGCCGCTGCTGCGGTCTGGCTGATGCTCACCGATGCACGTGGGTACAGTTTCGCCAATTTCCGCGGCGTCACTTGCCGTCCCTTTCGCACGATCCGCAGCAATGGCGCGTCCGCCGTCGTTGCCTGCTGGCTACGACCGCGTGGTCCCGCTGGTGTCCCGTTTGGGCTCGTGGTTCAAAGCTCGCGGTTGCTGTTGCTAGGGGAGGGGAAAAACCAGCCTCAGCTGTATTTGAGCCAGAGTTTAGGTTGGTGCGCCCTCTTTCCCCTATACTTCTCCTGGCTGTCCGCCCTTAAATTTGCGGCACAGCTTCGTGGCCGGGCTACGTGGCCACGTGGATCTGTGACTACTATGCTGTTTGTCTAACTGTACTCAGGCGGGGGGTATGGTAGGCCCGGTGCCGCGCGAGACGCGGGGCGTTTTCGGTCGTGGCTTCGAAATTTTGGTTGGGGGGGGTAAAAATCTGGCATCGGCGGCCACCGACCACCTGTCACTCATTCTATGATCGCTTTTCTACTTTTCCCTTTCCCGCACTACTTTCCTCTCGATCCACTCTCAGGTCCCTGCTCGGGCGCCATCTGTAAGGAAGTTCCTGTCTCAGGCCGGGGTACAGCCTCTCATTCTGTCCAGGGCCCGATCTTCCATACAGCAAATTTGTATTTTAGACCAAAGAGAGGGATCGGGGCGTGTGTCAGGTGCGGGGTTCGCTCTGACTGAGGGGGGGGAAACCCGAGTGCGAAGGGATCGCGCGGGTGAGGGTCACCCGGCGACACACGTGGCTCGCCTAGTACAGATTACCCTCGGTTAGGTTTGCAGGGGCGTGGGAGGGGTGCATCCTCCACGGTGACCGGTCGTAGCACGGGCGGCCTGGCTGTGGCCGCCGGCGGGGAAAACACGTGTTGTGGGGCCGTGGTCCCGGGGGGGGGTAGGGTGTGTTCAGCACCTCGTGGCGCGTGCGGAGGCGGGGCGTATGGCTCGGGGGGGGGGCTCGGTGTACGGGGAGCGGAGCACGTGGTGTCGACTGTACCATCAACGGGGAAGGCTAGGTTAAGGAGGGAAACCAAGGGGGAAGGGGGAGCGTCAGGTTCGCAAATTCGTGGCGTCCGCGTACAAACTTGCTCGCTGGCGTCCCCAAGGATAGGGAAGGGGGGTGTTCTACAGGAGGAGTTTTCTACTAGGAGAGGGAGAGCTCAGTTCGTGGAAGCCGTGGCATCCGCGTACAACTCCACTGGCTGAGGTCCCAGGCATGCAAATGGAATATTTTAATGGTACAATGACAGAGGGGAAGGGGTGAAATAATCGGGCGTCGAATATTGGCGGTGGTTCATGGGCAATGGTCATAGATATATGGATAATTGATGTTTGGTTTAATTCATTGATTTATTGTCTGCCTGCTTATCTATCTATACATATGTGTGTGAAAATCTAATCCCTACATCGCACCTATCTCCCTCTCACTCGCTTACGCCAGGCCAGCTTACCCCTCTTGCTCCGTAGAGCCCTGGTCCATCATCTTTTCTCGGCGGCTGCTGCTCCTCGCGGGTCCAGAAAAATGGCGGACCTCGTGCTGTCCGCTTTGGGTTTTCGGTGTTTTTTCCGCACTCACGACTGCCCTTGGTAGAGGCTCGATTTTCACTCCCGATCTCCATCATTTTTGGCAGCCAGCTCAGCCAGCCGTTCGAGCCTCTGCTCCCAGCTTCTGCCGCAACCCGGCGCTTTTGTCGCGTGCCTTTTCTCTCGCTCTCCTTGGGTCGTGCGTGGGTGCTTTCGGCGCAGCTTTCGCTCTCCTCGGGGTCGTGCGTGGGCGCTATTGGCGCAGCTTTCGCTCTCCATGGTTTTGGCAGCTGGCTCAGCCAGCCGTTCGAGCCTCTGCTCCCAGCTTCTGCCGCGACCCGGCGCTTTTGTCGCGTGCCTTTTGCTCGCTCTCTTTGGGTCGTGCGTGGCTTGCTTCGGCATGTGAGGGTGGGTTTTGCACTTGTCTTTGCTCCGTGTCTCTGCTGCTGGCCTCTGCCGTTGATCTCTGCTCTGGTCTCTGCTCTCTGCTCCGGTGTCTGCTGCTGGCCTCTGCCGTTATCTCTGCTCTGATCTCTGCTCTCTGCTCCGGTGTCTGCTGCTGGTCTCTGCCGTGATCTCTGCTCTGATCTCTGCTCTCTTCTCTCTGCTCCGGTGTCTGCTGTCGGTCTCTGCCGTTATCTCTGCTCTGCTTTCTGCTCCGGTGTCTGCTGTCGGTCTCTGCCGTTATCTCTGCTCTGCTCTCTGCTCCGGCGTCTGCTGTCGGTCTCTGCCGTTATCTCTGCTCTGCTCTCTGCTCCGGTGTCTGCTGTCGGTCTCTGCTCCAGCCTCTGCCGCTACGTTTGCTGCCAGTGATGCTCTCTGCTGGCCTCTGCCAGTGCTGCGCTTAATAATACTTCCTTTTTTCCCTTTTCATACCCTATTATGTGATTAAGACTTACTAACTAGAAAACAAAAGGGGAAGAAATTAAATAAAATAATCTTAGCAGGCTCCAGCCTGGTCTGTATCCCTTCGCCTCCAGGACGAATGTTGCTTCTCGCTGGCCTACGTCGTTGTGAAGGGGTATGCTCCTTCACAGTTTATGGCCGCAAAAAAGGTGACGGGCCGACAAGCCCGCGAGTAATGCACGTATGCGAATGTAATAACAATCTCCAGTTGGACGCTCTTGTAAAAGAGAGTTTCTCATTAGACGCAGTAGGCGTATGTATTTCAAAGCACACACTCAGGTCCAAAGAAGATGAACGAGCCAACTCGATACTGGACAATTCCACGACGTTTCGCAGCGAAATGAAGAGATGGGAGACAGGGCTTTTGTGGCGGTACGACAACGTGGAACTTCCATCCTCCAGAGAGATGGCAATGCGACGACTTCAGTGCCTAGAATCCCGTATGGCACGCGACAAGGAGCTACGAGACTTTGTAAACAAACAGATCCAGAGGTATGAAGACATCGGCTACGTCCGTAAACTCAAAGCAGAGGAATTGGTCGAAGGGAAGCGCTCCTGGTATTTGCCTGTATTTGTGACCAAGAATCCAAACAAAGGAAAATTAAGACTCGTGTGGGACGCAGCGGCCAAGGTGAAATGCATTGCTCTTAATTCAATGCTACTGAAAGGGCCCGACCAACTGCCGTCGCTGGTAGGAGTAATATTGCGTTTTCGAGAGAAGTCCATTGGCATCTGCGGAGATATCAGAGAAATGTTTCACCAGGTTAGGATACGCGCGGAGGATCAAAGTTCGCAGCAATTTCTTTGGAGATACGGTGACAACAGTCGAGAACCGGATAGGTACGTAATGAACGTAATGACTTTCGGCGCTTCTTGTTCCCCAGCAGCAGCAACCTACGTGAGAGATAGGAACGCAGAAAGATTCATCGAGGAACGAGAGGCGGTAGAGGCCATATTACGCAACACCTTTGTGGACGACTGGCTCCAAAGCTGTGACTCCGAAGACGAAATGGTTCACCTAGCGACGGTGGTGCGGAACATACACAAGGAAGGAGGCTTCGAGATGAGAGGCGGGATCTCTAACTCGAACACCGTGATGAGAGCGCTCTCAGACGATGGAGATCATCAAGAACGCCCTATCGAGATGACGGATTCGACAAGACGAGAACGAGTGCTTGGTATGTGGTGGGACCCATCGACTGACTACTTCACCTTTATCAATAAGTTTCGGGATAACATATACGATGAAACGAAAACGGTGACGAAGAGATTAATTCTACGCATAGTCATGACCATATTTGACCCACTCGGACTATTAGGCTTCTATATAATACAGGCAAAAATAATACTGCAGGACGTGTGGAGGTCTGCCGTTGGCTGGGACGAAAAGGTTGGAGAGAACGAAAATCAACGCTGGACTATATGGGCACGTCAACTACAAAACATCGAAGAATTAAGGGTTCCACGCTATATAGGTCTATCAAAGGAAACATCTAATATTCAATTGCACATCTTTACAGACGCGAGCATAAACGCCTTTGCAGCCGTCGCCTACATAAGGATCGAGAAGCAAGGAGAGGTCCGGTGCACACTACTCGCTTCCAAAACAAGAGTGGCGCCATTGAAACCAATTTCGATTCCCAGAATGGAACTTATGGCAGCGATTTTAGGTCTACGACTGGCTAAGTTCATAGGACAGGAGCTGTCCGTCAATATCGAGCGACGCGTCTTCTGGACCGACTCCAAGAACGTGCTGTACTGGATATGTTCTGACGCCCGAAAGTATCATCAATTCGTGGCGCTCCGAATAGGCGAAATCCTGGAGAACTCGAACATATCAGAATGGAAATGGGTTCCATCCGCACTGAACGTAGCAGACGATGGAACGAAATGGACAAGGGAATCGAGTTTTCACCCAGAGGCTAGATGGTTTTCCGGCCCGCCGTTTCTATTTGACGGAGAAGAGCACTGGCCGATCACGCAGCTAAGCCCGAGTAATCTAGAACGGATACATATACACGAGTTGAAGGAGACGCCGACGCCGCAGTCAAGGCTGAGCAGCATCGTCCCAAATGTATCGCGATTCAGCAAGTGGGAAAAGCTCAGAGGAGCCTTGAGATGCGTGATGCGATTTCTGACCAGAACGTGCAAAGGGAATGTAGTGACAGAGGAAGCAAAACTAGCGACACGCCTTCGGGACATGGAAGATGTCAATAACGTTGTGTATCGGATGGTACAAGAAGAGGCTTACTTCGAGGAAATGGCTCTTCTAAGACAAGGAAGAATCGTGAGTAAGAAAAGTCCGATTTACAAATTATCGCCATATCTCGATGAAGCAGGTGTGATGAGAATACGCGGCCGTATAGACAGATCGATGGACATAGAGAGGAACCTGAAACGGCCGGTAATTCTACCAGGAGGACATTACGTCACTAATCTTATTATTGATTATTTTCATCGGAAGTTTCAGCATCAACTTACCGAGATCGTGGTCAACGAGATGCGACAGTTGTACCACATATCAGGACTGAGGGCAAGAGTTCGCGCCATAGCGAAAACATGCCAAAGATGTCGCAACAAAAGAGCGCTCCCAGAGGCGCCGGAGATGGGAAGTCTACCACCGGAGAGGCTAGCAATTAATGAGCTACCATTTACAAATACAGGCATCGACTACTTTGGACCACTGGAAGTAAACGTAGGAAGGCGACGCGAGAAACGATGGGGGGTACTATTCACGTGTCTCACCGTGCGAGCAGTACACATCGAGCTGGCGAATTCCTTGTCTACAGATGCGTTCATGTTAATACTGGAAATGTTCGTAGCCCGTCGAGGAGTCCCTAAGAGAATTATATCGGATAACGGGACAAACTTTAGAGGAGCGAGCCGACTTCTACAGGAAGAAATTGAAAGAATCTCATCGAACGAATTGGAAACAAAATACCCGGAAATAGAATGGTCCTTCATACCTCCAGGAGCACCCCATATGGGAGGTGCGTGGGAAAGAATGATCAGATCCGTCAAATCCATACTAGCAGAAATACTGGAGGAGACCCACGTACAAGAGCCAGTGTTGAGAGCAGCACTGGCAAAAGTCGAAAATATGCTAAATTCCAGACCCCTGACGTACGTGCCGTTGGAGAATCCGGAAGCCGACGTACTTACACCGAATCACTTCCTGAGAGCAGAAACTAGTTCGATGGCAGCGAAAGACGACAGCAACGCGATTGGAGTTCTACTTGGTAAGAGTTTTCGCATTGCAGGTCAGATTGTGGACAGCTTCAGAAAACGATGGCTGAAGGAATACCTACCGAGTCTGACGCCGCGAACCAAGTGGCATAGGGCCCCAACTAACCCCATCCAACTAGGAGACGTCGTGGTTCTAGCGGACGAAACAAGCACCAGATCACAGTGGAGGAAAGGCGTTGTCATGGATCTTCGAGTAGCTAAGGACGGGATCGCCCGCAGCGCGGTGATCCGCACTGCGTCGGGAATGCTTACCCGACCAATCGTTAAGCTAGCCAAGTTAGACGTGAAGACAACGAACCCACACAAGGACCAAGGCGTAACCAGAAGTTTGGCAAACATCACGACAAGCGACGAAGTTTGCGAAGGGGGGAATGTTACGGCGTGAACCTCAGTGGCAGCCCCAAATATCACTGCGCTTAACAGCACCAACATTCGCAAAGGGCTCAGAAGTGCGAATGTCCAAGGCGAAGGTTAAGCAGGGCGAACGGCAGAAGCAGGGGAAAAAGGGAAGAAGATAAATGCGGTGCAAAAAAGCAAAAACGAGCTGCTAGAGCGTAAAGTGCAAGAGCGTACAAGTTTTTTATCTCAATTCTCTCGATCTTTCAATTATTCTTATTCCTATTATCACATAAATTCTCATTGTAAATTACTCATCCATCTACCTTTATAACCCGTAACATTAAATCTACAACATTGAATAAACAATATATGAATCACGAAAGACCAGTTAGAAGAGACTCATTGAACGTACACCCCATATTTGGAGGCATTGCCCGGCGCGGCAATAAAATCTATACGAGTAACTGATCAGTACGGTGAGTTGGTAAACGTGCGTGGCGAAAATATAACAGTTCGAATACATTAACGATTGAGAACATGATTATATACAATAATAGAAGTAATATTCAAATTAAACCTCGCACTAATAGTTGTAAAGCTGTTCAAAAACAAAGACTATAGCGCTTACATTGAAAAACAGAGAATTCCTAAAATCATTGGGTTTCAAACTTCGAGTATAAACATCCAAACATCATTTCATTGCACTCACTAAAAAATCAAAAATAAAAAATGAATGAAATTTTAAATGTACGAGAAAAACCTTTCTCTGACGAAAGTAACTCAAGGAAGGAATTTCATACATATACACCATATCAACATTCGTTCAATCCAAATGATGAAATTCGTATTACAATTCAAAACCAAGATCTATACGTACTCCCACATGAGAGTACTCTAAATATTCAAGGAGTATTTAGTTATATAAAAGATGATAAGTCGCTATATACAAATGATAGTGTGCAACCATTCTTGAAAAGTAATTGTATGGCATATCTATTTGATGAAATAAGATATGAAATAAATGGATGTGAAATTGATAAAACAAAATTTCTCGGTGTTACTTCAACATTGAAAACTTTTGTTTCTCTAACTATGACTGAGAATAAGAAAATGCATATATCAGGTTGGAGTGGATCTGCTAATTATCAGATGAACAATAAAATTAATTTTTCAGTGCCCTTAAAACATCTAATGGGATTTGCTGAAGATTTTAAAAAGGTTTTGTTAAACTGTAAACATGAACTCATTCTGATAGTATCCAAAAATATGTATGATGTTTTTGTTCCACTATATGATAATAAAAACGTTCACTTAGAAATTACGAATATATCTTGGAAAATTCCACACATAACACCTAGTGATAGTGCCAAGATAAAAATGTATGATGTTATAAAAAGCGGTGTTAATCTACCGATTTCATTCCGTAGTTGGGACACATTTGTTAATCCTAAACTATCTGATAGCACTCATCATGTTTGGAACGTTAAACTATCATCTAACAGAGAACGTCCTCGATTTGCGATTATAGCTTTTAGACAAAAGGGAGCGTTTATTACAAATGATTTATCAAACATAAAAGTGCATTTGAATTCCGGTTCATTTCCTTATGATGATTTAAATGTAGATATGCCTTATCGTTATGCACATTTCCAATCTAGCTACTACAATCGCGATTCATTTCCAGTATTGAGTGCAATTGATTTCTATAATAAAGCTCCGATTATTGTAGTAGATCTCTCTTATCAGAATGAATTGGTTAAATCGCCGATTGATGTAAGAATTTCGATAGAACTACATCAAAATAGTAAACCAGACACACAGGCATACTGTCTCCTCATTCATGATCGATTAGTTGAGTATAATCCTTTGAGAGGTTTAGTTCAACGTATTGTGTAACGGGCCACAAAAAAAAAGAAAATAAAAATATAAAAATACAAAAATAAATAAAAATAAAATGTGTGAAGATATTGTTGCAATCGATATTCAAGGATTTATGTCATATAATAAGTTTATTGTAAAAGAAATTGGAGTAGTATTTGAAGAAGATTCTAAACTAAATCAACATTTCATCATACATCCTCCATACAATATTTCCAAATTAAATAAAAAGGATAGAAAAACTGTTGATTGGTTACGTAAGCACCATCATAGGATTAATTGGTATGATGGTAAACATTATTTCAGACAAACACAAAAGTATTTAAGAAAAATAATTGCTGGAAAAGAAATTGTTTGTAAAGGAGTTGAAAAGAAATATTTTCTAAAACACTTCCTACGAACATTTAATATACTCAATGTTGAGGAGTGTGGATGTCCCAAACTGAAAACAATAAATGGTAGTGAGCTTCCATTTTGTTCAGTACACCAAAGTGAGGGTATTTGCGCCCTCAACAATGCTCACAAAATTTTACAATTTTACAAAGTTGATTCTATTTAATTAAAAGTTATAAGATTCATTAACATATTGTTTGTGGAGGAAGATGGATGATATAATGAGCGAGAACGAGAATGAACTCCTTGATGAATTCAACTACAACTCAAAGGAGTATTCAAGTGTAGTAAATAAAATTAATTTATTTATTAATGAATATGGAGATGAGATATTTCAAGGACACCTACAATTTCTTATGGAATCAAGAGATATGTTTATACAACGTGGAGCAAATGATTTCATAAGAACACTTTACGGAGAACATATTAAATTCTGTGAACATTCGTATGAGAATGTTGAAACCTGCGCCTGCTTTCACTACGTAGTTCGATGACATGCAGTTAGAAAACTAATTTCATCATATAACCTGTTTAGTATACACATGAAAAAACATCTTGAATAAAATACAAAGAAGAATAAGAAAAACTGAAAAAAAGAAGGGGGCGCGAGTTTTCATTGGTTTGAAAATTGGTGGAGGAGGGGGGAGGAGGAGGAGGTTGGTGTGGAAAATGATAGTTAGAAAACTAACTTCATCATATAACCTGTTTGGTATACACATGAAAAAACATCTTGAATAAAATACAAAAAAGAAAAAGAATAAGAAAAAAAAACTGAAAAAAGAAGGGGCGCGAGTTTTCATTGGTTTGAAAATTGGTGAAGGAGGGGGTTACTAGATTAGGAATTTTCAGTAGACTGATTAGTCAACTTTCAAGAGACAAGCTGGAAACAACCTAATATATTTACGCGATATAAAGAACAGAAAACCGGAGAAACAAAATGTTGGCTGTGGATATTGAAAATTTTTTGGATGTGTTTGAAAGCATGATTTTTCCCCATTATGCTCAACAATTGAAAAATATTCAGTGTTTTTTAAAGGTGCATGAAAATCAATCCTTTATTAAATCTCGTTATGGGAATCATCTAGCAATATGTACGTGGAGCAGGGATGATGCAAGAGAAGGACCAGACACGTGTAGCTGCCACCACATTAAAAGAGACCAAGCAGACGCTAAGGATTTAATTTCAAAATATTACAAGTTATATAAACGTTTGATTATAAAAACTAGAAAATAGAGACACATACATACACACACACACACACACACTATGGCGAGCTATGGCGAGCAGCGGGCGGGCAACTCACGCCCTATAATTTATATTAGTCAATAAGCTATGTATAAGTAATTAGTAGTAAATAGAAAATAAAGAAGATACAGATATAAAAAAAAAAAAAAAAAAACACACACACACACATGAATACATACATACATACAAAATCATATCTGCTGAAACACAAAACCAGTTGTAATACAATTTTCTAAATAAACAAATATTTGTCTGAAAAACAAAAACAAAAATATCTATTCCATTTTTCTTCTTATCTTCTTTCCTTTTGAACGGTAGCAAAAACAAAAACAAAAAACAGGTACCACCATCAGCATCTACCCTCCCCCCAGATACCATTTCCCCCCACTCCATAAGAAGCCCCCTTTAATTACCTAACAAAAGGGTATTCTGTGCAGCATTTCCCCCCACTCCATAAGAAGCCTCCTTTAAGTACCTAACAAAAAGGTATTCTGTGCGGGGACCCCTCCCTCCCTAGCAATCTAGTGACGTGCCATCTAATCTAGCCTCTAAGATCTATCTGGGTTGCTACTGATCAGGTGTGAGTGTAAGCAAAGGTACACATGTTCAACACATAATCAATCAATCAATCAATTAATGTGTTCACACACAAGAGTACCTGATAAACAAAACCACCGACGACGACAGCTACTTTACCACCGTCAGAGATGAGCACGCGAGAGACATGATCGTGCAAGCACACTCCCCCAACCCTGTAAACAACTAACGCATGAGCACGTGTACCCTTTTGATAATTATGGGTCACTAATTACCTTCCACACCTCCAGCCACACATGACCCTTTTTTTAGCTCCCGATTTCATTTACCGCTAATTATGGGGTCATTAAGTATCTCCTACCACATTCAATCACACGTGACCTCTTTTTTACCTCCTCACACCAACAAACCTGACCCGTTGCCGATCATTATGCATCATTAAAAAGCTCCTCACACCCCAACCCAACCCGTTACCGATCATTTTGGGTCATTAAAAAAACTCCTCACACCCGTTACCGATAATTTTGGATCATTAAAAAACTCCTCACACCCCAAACCAGTCAATTTACAGATCATTAATCACCCCCCACCCCTACCGCCTTAGGCTAATAATGATTAATTGATTTGAAACCCGTATTATCATACTACTAACACTCCCCTAGATGACGTCAAGGTCTGCCATAAATTCAGCTCCTCATTTCCTGTACTCAATTCCCAATTTAGTTTCCTTCTGCGTTCTCTCCTTTTGCAGGCTCCTTTCAGAAACGAGAACTGCCCTAGGCCGATCTCCTGCGAGTTTGCTGCCAACAATTCATGGTACATCACATTCGAGTCGGAGGAGGATAACCAAAACCCCTTTAAGTATCTACACGAGGAGGTGAAGGAGTTTCAGGGAAAGCCCATTATGGTCCTCATCAAACCAAAATCGTTTATCAAGAGAATACAAGCTGTACCAAGTATTGAGAACGGCTACCGTCTCACTTCGCTACCGACTGCCGCAGTTTATGATTCTTCTGGTGATGAGGTAGACCCTGTCAGCTATGCGGCAGACCCACGGCGATACTTGTATACCACCAATGGGGCAGCCTCTGTTCCCTACAATAATTAGGTAGTGATTGTAAGTGCTCAATATTAACTGATTTATATCTGAGACTGGTACCTAATCTTCCACTCTCTGCAGCCGATTCAAGAGAATCAATTCTATCCCGGCTTGATGCCCGGTCCATGCCCATACGTCAATGTAGTCACTGCTTGCCATGGCGAGAACTGCTACGAGATTGGTGGCAATATGTATGCCACCAATGCATTGCCTCCGCAGGCTAGCTTCGCCGCCGCACCTGCACCCACCACATAAACGATTATCACCACAATGAACATTACCACATTACCACAATGAAGAAAACCATTTCGAAATGCATCGTTCTCTCTCGCTCTCTCTCATACCCCGCGGTGAGTGTTATGCCTGATCGTATTTTTTGATGCCTAGATCTTAGAGACTATAACAGTTAGATCAACCAAACTTTCTATCCAAGCTCCTGGGATAACAAACCGAGATGAGTTAGCTTCAAAATATGGCCACGCCCCCTTCTGCCCCAACAAAATATGAAAATCTGTGCAATCCACAATTTTGAAGAAAAGGGAAACCCAAAAACACAGAATCATAGTCGAGGGGGAACGTTGTGAGCCGCGTCTACGGCCGCGGCTCTACTTTATACCCGGTACTTAGTCATTATATTGTAACGAACCGTTTTCTTCCGTCAAGTTCAGCTGTGCTGGCTCAGCGGTCGGCAGGTTGCTGCAACGAATTTGTATTTTGTCCCGACGGCAAGCAAGAAATACACGCGGGTCAGGTATTCTAATAGTACTTCGCTTTATTGGTATCTTATGGCTACCTTACGGCTATCTTATGGCTATATCATTCGCTGGGGTATATCGGTGGTACCACTACCGACACGACTCCGATGGTACTCGGGCTAGGGGTTCTGACGCGGCTATCGCTCTGTCCGCCCGCACAACTCCGCACCAATCGTGTGTCCTCGGGGCTCCTTTGGCAACGGCTGGGGGTTCTGTCTCGGCTACCGCTCTGACCACTACTCACAGCTCCGCACTCAGGAAATTGGCTCGGTAACTCTCACCTTTGATCGGGCTCGCGGCCTGCTTGTCGAGATCGTTCTCCCGCTGTCTCCTGTATCTCTCCGGTATCTCTTACCGGCGGCGACCGACACCCGGTACCGCACCCCCCGCACTCGCACGAGGCGTTTCACGCGGCGACGGACGGGTCGGGTTCCTCCTCGGCCGCCTGGCACCAACGCTGCTACTCTCAAGGCTGCACTTCGGGCATCGACCGCTGCCGCTGGAGTTGCGGCCGGCCGACGGGTGCTCTCGCCTCCGGGCATGAGACATGCCTTGCCAGGACAGGCCGCTCCTGCCCCTTCACAGGTGAGGGCCACACCGCGCTCCAACTCCTCCTCCTCAGCCGGTCCCGCCGCTGCCGTCTCCGCTGTCGGCTCCTCCGCCGGTTCCGCTGCTGCCGTCTCCGCTGTCGGCTCCTCTGCCGGTTCCGCTGTCGACGCCTCTCCCGCTGTCGGTGCACCGTGTACCACCGCCGCTGCTGCGGGTCCACTCGCCTCGGTCGTCATCCCCGCTTTCGGGCTCGCGGGTGTGGATGCACCCGGTTCGTCTGGAGCCCTCCTCTCCTCCGGGTGTCCCCGCGGATCCCGGGCGTTGCTGCACCTCGGCGGCTCCTCCTCCCAGAGTCTGGGCTCCTCGCACACGTGATCTGGATCGTCTGGTGGTGCCACACCACCCCGTCACCGACCACCGAGTGCATCTTCTCCGTCACGAAAGGGCCGTACTTCGCGGCTTCGGGCCCCTGCCACTGGGGCTGCGGCTCCTGTGCCGGCTCCTGCTGGGCCCGCTGCTGCTGCGCCTCTGTCGGCGAAGGCGGCTGCGACGACTGCTGCTGCGACGACTGCTGCTGCGGCGACTGCTGCTGCTGCGGCTGCGGCGACAGCTGCTGCGGTGATTGCTGCTGCTGCGACTGCTGCTGCGGCGACTGCTGCTGCGGTGAAGGCTGCTGCGACTGCTGCTGCGGCGAAGGCTGCTGTGGTAACTGCTGCTGCTGCGACTGCTGCTGTGACTGCTGCTGCTGCGACTGCTGCTGCTGCGATTGCTGATGCTTCGACTGCTGCTGCGGCGACGGCTGCTGTGGTAACTGCTGCTGCTGTGACTGCTGCTGCTGTGACTGCTGCTGCTGCGACTGCTGCATCTCGGCGGCCGGCCGCCGCTGATCCTCCTTGCGTTGGAGACGCGCCCGTTCACGCCGCCTTACCTCCTCCTCGCGTCGCGCCTCTGCCTCTACTCGCCGGATCCGCCGCTGGTCCATCCGCTCTTGCCATAGAGCCGAGATGGTCTGTTTGAGGTACTGCTTATCCTCCTCCTCTTTCGCCGTGGACCGTTGCGGCGCTGCCAGCGCCGGTGTTGGCGCGACCTGCGTTGGCTTCGGTGCTGCCCGCATCGGCTCCTCTCTCCTCCTTTCGCGCCGAAACCGCTCCGCAGTCCGGATGGTAATGCCCAGGAACGCCGCGTCCCGCCTGGCCTCCTCCTCCTCCAGTATGGGCGTCCTTCGTGCCGGCGCTGGTTCCACTGACACCAGCACTACGTCGTCGCTGTCCTCTGACACATCGATTGTCCGCCTACTCTGCGGGGAGTCCAGAGCCGACCACGCGCTCGTCGGGGAAACTCCGGGGCTCCCCATCGGCGATGCCATCAGCTCCAGCTCTGGCGTGTCGGACCGCCGATCACACCGCTCACCACGCGAGGGCTCCGCCCGTCGCTGGCGGTGAGCCCCGGCCTCTCCTGTGCTCACGCTTCGGAACTGCTCCTCCAGATATCTCTCCATTAATTTTCCCATTCTTTTTTTTCTTACCACGTGTCTTTCCTTTGGGCTATGATCTCCAAGTGATCGCTCGCTGTCGTTTTGGTAGCCGCCCTGCTAATGTTGCAATTCCCTTCGTTCCGCCGTACGGTACTTCCCTCTATTGCTCTCGCCTGGGATCCCGTTGCTTCCCTCTCGGCGATACCCTTCCCTATTCGGGGCTTGGATATTTTAGGATGACTAGGGTTGATCGTAACGACGATCCTATTTTCCTTGTAGTGTTTGCATTTTATATGTTTTTTTTTTATTTCCTTTTTCCCTTTTTTTTTTTTTAATTATTATTTTTATTTTTTTTATTTTTCTTGAAGTGTTCTGTTTCCTATTCAGAGGGACACGTTCCCCGGACTGTTCGACCCCCATCGGACCAGGTGAGTATCCAAGATCGACTCCTTCATCCACTAATTCCGACCCCTCTTCCAGCCCGTCCAGTATCCCAGGTTCCGGTTATCGACCGCCGTCATCGCCTGCCGCTAGTAGGCCATCCGACCTCTCGCCCGGGTATACAGCGGCGGTCGCTCCCGACCCACACCTTCTCCTCTGTTTCTGTCTTGGCGTCCTGCGTGGCCTCTGCGTCAAACAACCGCCCCGGATCCTCCGGATCCCCGCCCGAAAAGCAGCGCTTGGGCGGGCCTTCTGCACGGCCGTACCCGACAGACCAGTGAGGCCCTCGGATCTGGACTTCTGGCACGCCCTTCACCGGACCCGATTCTTAGTTCCCCCCCCGGTCCTCCGGACGCCTCTCAGCCCGGGGCCCGGCCGGCGCACGCTCAGCGCCGTCAGGTATGTCTTGCCCCTTTTTGACGACCCGGCTTAATCTGCCTGCTTTCTTTCCAGACTCCTCTTCGCCGTCCGTCGTTCACAAGCTGCCGCTGGTTTTCCGTGTCCTGCTATCTCCGTATTGTTTCCTTTGGATGTGTCTCCCTCTTTCCCCTCCGGTTGTGGCTTCAGGTCGCCAATGTGCGCCATCCGTGTGTGTTCATTGCATTCCCTCCTGAGCTCACATATCACCGGCGAGACAAAATTCATTATTCGGTATGGCCCGTCGAATCTTGGGGCCAACTTCGCGGCGAATCCTTCGGCGGCGTTAGACAGGTGGTGTTGCCTCGCCCACACAAACTCTCCTACCTTCGGTTTCCATGACCTTCTTCGCAAGTTATAGTGTCTTGCCTGGCCCTGCGCCGCCCGCTCCAAGTTGCGCCTTACCAACTGGAACAACTCCCGTAGTTTTGTCGCGTTTTCATCCGGGGTGCGGGTCTCCTGCCCTGTACCAAGCGTCTCTTCGTCGTATAGCGCCTTTGGCAGCCTTGGTTCCTTCCCTTGTACGATAAACGTTGGAGAATATCCCGTAGACTCTGACACGCCCGAATTCACGGCCAACATCAGTTCTGGCCACTTCTCGTCCCAACATCTCTGGTCTCCTTCGGTGAATTGTGCAATCATCCTTTTCACCGTCCTGTTGGTTCGCTCAGTCGGGTTTTCTTGCGGGGTGTAGGGCGCCGTGAACTGGTGCCGTGCCCCGCATTGTTCCAGAAAATTCTTGAACGCTCGGCTGGTGAATTGGACGCCATTGTCGGTGACCACCACCATAGGTACTGCAAACCGGGACAAAATCCGCTCTCTAAATGCTCTTATTAGTGCCTCCGCCGTGGCCTTTCTCATCGGCACCAGCTCGGTCCACTTCGAGAACCGATCCACCTGCTTCGACCTTGGCAACGGCCCCACAAAATCTGCACATACCGTCGCCCATGGCTCTTCCGGCACCTGCGTCAGCATCTTACCAGCCGCCTGCAGTTGACTCGGCTTGAACCGCATGCAGACTTCACACTTCTTAACGTAATTTCTCACGTCGCGGTGCATTCCGGGCCAATAATATCTGGCGGCTATCCTCGTCATCGTCTTTCTGCTCCCCGCGTGTCCCGCTTCGGGAATGTTGTGATTTTCTTTGATCACCCTCTCCCGGAGATCCTTCGGAACGCAGAGCTTCCACGACGCCACTTCCTCGTCTCCGGCCCTGTGAGGTATGTGCCGGTACACCCGGCCCGCCTCCTCCATGTAATCGGGATACTTCGCCGGTTTCTTTTCGCTATTCTCCTTGATCTTCTTGATCCACGAACACTCGGCCTTCCCTGCTTGGTCGTCCACTCTCAGGCATCGTTCCGCTACTGGCTGTCGAGAGAGTGCATCCGCCACTATATTCAGTTGTCCCTTCCTGTATGCTATTTCGAAATCATATTGCTGAAGTTCCAGCGCCCATCTAGCGATTCTTCCCGTCGGACTCTCAATACTATTATGCCATTTTAGCGCCATATGGTCGGTGACCACTTTGAAGTGGTACCCCTTCAAATTTGGCTTCAGTTTTCTGACAGCCCATACAATGGCCAAGCATTCCTTTTCCGTCGCTGAATAGTTCTTTTCAGCGCTATTCAGCGTCCTGCTGGCGTACGAGATGACCCTCTCGCCCTTGTCCGTTTCTTGGGTGAGAATCGCCCCTAGCCGTCCGTCTGGAGCATTAACCTTTTAGAGAAGTCCGGGCATGTCAGCACGGGATCCGACACCAGCCGGCTCTTCACTGCCTCGAAGGCCTGCTGCCTCTCATGCGTCCACTCCCATTTCGACTTTTTCTTCAGTAAGGCGCTGAGTGGCTGCACTAGCGTGGCGAAACCTTCTACAAACCGCCTATACCATGAGGCCACGCCCAAATACTGGCGTAGCTCTTTGACGTTCGCCGGCGGTTGTAGTTCCACAATGGCTGCCACCTTTTCGTGATCGGTGCAAATCCCTTCCCCTGTCACCATATGACCCAGGTACCGCAGCTCCCTCCGGAAGAACTGACACTTGTCCATGTTCAACCTTAAATTAGCCTCCTTCAGTCGGCGGAAAACCTCCTCCAGACTTCGCCGGTGCTCCTCTCTCGTTCGCCCGATGACAATGATGTCGTCTTGGTACGCGAACGCGTGTGGTATTATGTCGGGTCCAATCACTTGGTCTAACGCCCTCTGGAATGTGGCCGACGCTGAGTGGAGCCCAAACGGCATCACTTTCCATTGGAACAGCCCCTTGCCCGGCACCGTGAAAGCTGTGAACTATCTGCTGCTCCTTTCCAATGGTATCTGCCAATATCCATCCTTCAAATCTAGGTTACTGATAAAACGCGCCTCCTTGAGCTGATCCAAAATGTAGTCTATTCTGGGCATGGGATACGCGTCCTTGGTGGACCTCGCGTTTATTTGGCGGAAGTCTACGCACAACCTCCACTTTGCCGTCTTCTTTTTGACCATCACAATGGGTGAACTGTAGGGACTCTTCGATGGCTCAATCCGCCCCGTCTCCAGGAATTCTTCCACCTGTATGTCGATCTCGGTCTGCATTTTGGGATTCTTCGGGTAGTACCGCTGTTTGACCGGTTGAGTGTCTTTCATGGTGATGGTGTGCACCGCCACATTGGACACTCCCGTCATGTCCCGGAATTCCTGTAGCTCCTTGGCTAGAAATTCTTCGTCCGCCAATGGCTTGGGCCTTCCGCTTTGTTCGCCCTTCTCACTCTCTGTTCCATGGGGTTCTGCCGTGGTTTCCACGACCGCTACCGACAACTTCTCTTCTAGCCTTCCGCCTTGTTGACCTCTCGCAGGGATTATCACCCTGTACCCCGCACAGGTCACCTCTGCTCCCACGGCGGCGATGAAATCCCAACCCAGAACAAGTGCGTCGATCACCCCCGGCAATATGAGGAGTGCCATTGGGACTCTCTTATCCCCAAACGCAACCTCTACTTCGAGTTGGGATCTGATTTCCTGGCTGTGACCATCTGCCAGCCGCACCCTCTTACGCGTGTCCTTTTCCCGACCGGCTCCCCGCAACTTGTCTGCCAGCTCGCGGCTTACGAAACTACTGGTGGCACCTGTATCCACCGTAGCCTTCCACTCGCTTCCGGCAATCGCCACCACGGCCGACAGTTGCACCTCCTCTTCGGTCAGACCACCGATTAGATTTGGGGAGCCACCGCTCGGGCGTCTTCTGTTTTGGGGGCCTCGACTTGCGACCCCGGCACGGCCCTTCGCGGCTTGTGTCGCGGCGCGTTTTCCGCATGCTTGCAGCACTGCCAGGTGGGCACTCCCACCTTGCCACACCTCCAGCAAAACGTCAGCGGCTTGCCTGTGCACCCTTGGGCCCAATGGTCATCACTCCCACATCTTCGGCATGCGTGCGACGGATTTTGCACATACCCGTTCACCACGTTGGCGTTAGTTTGATGCCCACTCACCAGCACCGTTGGCTTCCTCTCGTGAGCCTTCCCGGGCGTCGCCTCGTCTTTGCACCTTCGGCACACCTCTGTCCCCGGCGTGCGGGTGAAAGGATTCGTCGCCCTCGCCCGTCCAACCGGGCTTTCCCGCTGGAACTCCACTCGGTCTCGCTCTAATGCCTCGAACTCGTCCGCCAGCATCATCAGCTGATCGAGACTTTGGCAGTGGTGTGGTCGTATGAATATCCGCATTCAGGTATTCAGGTATTCTAATAGTACTTCGCTTTATTGGTATCTTATGGCTATATCATTCGCTGGGGTATATCGGTGGTACCTCTACCGCCACGACTCCGATGGTACTCGGGCTAGGGGTTCTGACGCGGCTATCGCTCTGTCCGCCCGCACAACTCCGCACCAATCGGGTGTCCTCGGGGCTCCTTTGGCAACGGCTGGGGGTTCTGTCTCGGCTACCGCTCTGACCACCACTCACAGCTCCGCACTCAGGAAATTGGCTCGGTAACTCTCACCTTTGATGGGGTCGCGGCCTGCTTGTCGAGATCGTTCTCCCGCTGTCTCCTGTATCTCACTTTTACGTCACTCTGTTGTATTTCCATTGGTTTCACTCCGCACTCGCTTACTCTCCGCACTTGATTGTCCCTTCTCCACTGCCGCCGGCCTCCTCTTATAGGCTCGGTGCGGCCAAGCCTCTGCGCTGCTACCCAGCCGCAACGGTTAATTCCGGTGGCGTCGGTAGCTTTCCATCGGCCTCCGTTGTGTTCCCACGTCCTCCCCACCGGGATCAGCCTACATGGCCTGCATGGCATGTATGGCCTACATGGGCCGGCTCACTGTCATCGTTCCCTTCCTCTCGCGGTGCCCGCCTTGTGCTCTCTCATAACGGGACCGCCTCGCTCCCGTACGGCGAATTCGACATATCCCCTACTAGGGTGTTCGGGCCAGCAGCATCATCATAATTAGAACCCACTGTACTTAACATTAATACAACAACACATGTAAACGCTAACGTTCGGCAGCGCTGCTGCGCTCTCTCGGTATGCTAAGGGCTCTCCGCAGCCGCCGCTTCGGCTCTAGCATTGATCTGCCGACGTTGCGGAATTTAGTGCTATGCTAATCTCTCTGCGCATTGGTTGCATATGCTCCCGTGAACATTTATCTGGCTGGGCAAAGAGCAAGCAATCGGCTTCTGCTAGCCGCCTGTATAAATAAAAACCTTATTAAATCAATTCGTCCTCATTTTGTTTCTGGACAAAAAATAGGTGCCAAAAAAGCTTGGCATCTCAAACATTGGTGACCCCGACGTGATTAAAGCCATTTGTTAATCGCGTTTTCGTTAAAAAACATATAAAACGAACAATACATTCGTTGCTGTGCAGTTTAAATACCAACAAATTCATTTAGTGCACAATTAAGAACAGTTTTATGTGCAAGTCAGTGAGAGTGCCGGTCGTCTTAGATTCCGTTATTTTAACCGTCGAATCTCTCATTCTATGCTCGACCACGGCCACGGTTCTTGACTTTTCGTGTCCCTCATTCTCGCTCTCGGTGTTCACCGTCGCCTAATCGTCGAGTCTCTCATTCCATGCTCGGCTGCAGCCACAGTTCTTGGATTTCGAGTCTCTCATTCTCGCTCTCGCTCTGCACCGTCGCTTAAGCAGTATTCTATTCTCCGTTTCGTCGCATTGCAAACCGTTTACCATGGACAGCGATCCGAATACAGGCGCGGGCGGAAATATTGCGACGGTTGATACCAGACTGAATCTTTATAAGCGCAAAGTTCAGTCGGTATATAATCGGATGCGAAGGCTTGGCGAATCATTCGCAGGCGATAAAGTTGACAAATTAACCGCCGCGGAAATCGACGTTCGCATCGATATGCTGGCAGAAATGCGAGGGGAGTTCAATAAGTCCCACAATGAGCTGGAAGCTCTCAATCAAGATGAGATTGGGAGTGCGATGCGCGACGACTTCGATGCACTCTTCATATCGCTGAAAGCTGAGTTGCTTGCCGCTATCGAAATGGGCCACTCACGCGCCGCTGCCAATTCAACCACCCTGCCAGGCCATTCTGGGCACAGTACCATCATCATGGCTCACAAGCATCGGCTGCCTGAGCTGAAGGTACCCAAGTTCTCCGGTGGGTACGTGGAATACTCGGATTTTATGGCGATGTTCAAATCGGTCATTGGATCGGATGCGGACCTTAGCGACATCGAAAAGTTCCAGCATCTTCGCTCGTGTCTCGCAGATGTGGCCTTGGATTCGGTTCGATCATTGGAGCTCTCCAGTGCCAATTATCGTGCGGCTCTGGATATTCTTGATAACCGTTTTAATAACAAACGACTTGTTTTTCAGGCACACATCAAGAAGATTCTGGGGCTCAAGAGGGTAGATTCGCCATCGCCGAAAAGGCTACGGGAGTTTTCGGACGCAGTCAATTTGCATATGCGTGCGTTGCGGACATTGGGAAAGGATGAGGAGATCTCTGACTGCATGGTGATCCACGTTCTGCTGCAGAAGCTGGATGCTAAGACGCAAAGGAAATGGGAGGACACATTGTCGGACGCCATTCCTACCGCAGCCGAGTTCTACGAATTCTTGAATAAGCGCTGCCGGAAAATGGAGAATTTGGAATACGCTACAGCGACGCCCGCTAGTAGCGCTCAGGTGGGAAAAAACCTTTCTACTCCTCATTTAAGGAAAACGTTTGTTGCCTCCAAGTCTTCCGCCAACCCGTCTGCATGCACCTTTTGCCATTCAGCGGGCCATGGCATATACTCCTGCAAATTATTCGGAAACTTGTCCCCGTTGCTGCGCCACAAGGAAGTGAAGAAGCTTTCCCTCTGCTTTAATTGCCTAAAGTCAGGGCATCGCACTCGCGCATGCAACAGTGGAAAATGTCGCGTTTGCAACGGAAGTCATCATAGTTTGCTCCATTTTGAAAATCTGCAATCCATAACGCAAAGCTCCCCACCATCTACTCCGGATCTAGCGCTTCAATCGGAAGCTATTTCTGGAGTTCAGGATTCTGTTAGCAGCTCTCATTCACCTGCGTCTACCTCTCTTGCTGCCCAAGGTCTTCACTCTGATGTTGTGCTTCTGGCTACAGCCGTGGTCCTCGTTAAGAATCGGTCTGGCGTTTTAGTTCCTTGTCGTGCCATACTAGATTCAGGCTCACAACTTCACCTCGTCACATCCAGGTTCGCCCAGCAGCTCCAGCTTAGCAGAACTCAATCACCTGCACTTGTCTCTGGGCTAGGCGATACCAGCGTGTCCACTGAGGGATCCACCGTCAACATTTGCATGCATTCTCGCACATCTAGCTACAAAACGACTCTTACTGCTCTCATTGACCCTACAATCACCGATTGCCAACCAAGTCTGGCAGTCAATGTATCCGACTGGAGTATTCCCTCGAACATTCAGCTTGCCGATCCTGCGTTTTTCAACCCTCAGCGAGTGGATCTCCTCATTGGTGCGAGCATTTTTTATGATCTCCTCTGCGTAGGGCAAATCAAACTTACTGATGGCCTGCCTCTGCTGCATAAAACCCGGCTCGGTTGGATCGTATCTGGCGGTGGACAAAAGGTAGCAAGCTCGGCGCTCTTAGAAACTCACAATTCTCCGGTGCCGGAATCTAACCTGGATTCCAGATTGGATAAAACACTTCCCAACCACCTTATCCAGTCAGAGCTGTGGTGGCCTGTGTTCCCTGTTCCTGAAATACCGACTTTAGAGCTCCGCAAGCGAGCATTGTTGATCGTGTCTCGACATACCGGTCTCACCTCAGGATGCAAATTTGCAAACACATTTTTTGGCATGCAGCGCACCTTCGCCTACATGCATAAATTTGCACATCGTCTTCGGCACTCTGGACTCACCGTTTCCGATATCCGGCAAGGAACTCATCTCCTAATTCGACACATTCAGCTGGCAACCTTGTGGATGGACATAAAGGAGATTCAACGCAACGGTCAAGTCACGAAATCCAGTTCCATCAGCTCGCTCTCTCCGTTCATCGATCAGTCTGGATTACTTAGAGTTGGAGGGCGTCTTGGAAACTCATCGCTAGGATTTGATGCTCAGCACCCGCTTATTGTGCCCAAGGGACATCCCATAACCTGTGCTCTGATAAGATATTATCACGAGAGGAACCTTCATGCCGGACCTCGCGCCCTGCTTGCCAAAATTCGGCTGGAATATTGGCCAATTGGAGGAATTAAGGCAGTGTCAAAGGAAGTCAGCAAGTGTGTGAGATGCGTCAGGACTAAGCCGCGCATGGTTCAGCACATCATGGGAGACCTGCCTAAGGAGCGTTTGGAAGGATCTCGGCCCTTTGAAGTCACTGGAGTGGATTATTGTGGGCCCTTCTTCTACCGATCAGAAATCCGCACGAGGCCTCCGATCAAGTGCTACATCAGTGTGTTCATTTGCTTCACTTCCAAGGCAATACATATGGAGCTCGTAAAGGACCTGACCACCGCTTCGTTTCTAGGCGCATTAAAGCGTTTCACTGCCACACGAGGAAAGCCGAGTCAAATTTTGTCTGACAATGCGACAAACTTCGTTGGCGCCAAGAACGAGCTGCTGGAGCTAAAGAAGCTTTTCATGAGCGACTCGCATGTGAAGGAGGTCCATGAATCCTGCTTGGCTGACTCGATCGACTGGCGTTTTATCCCACCACGCTCTCCGCACTTTGGCAAATTGTGGGAAGCGGCCGTGAAGACTGCAAAACATCACCTGTACCGCTCAGTTGGGCCCTCTGTGCTTGGCTTCGACGAGCTGCGTACTCTGATCTGCCAGATCACGGCAATTGTTAATTCTCGCCCTTTGCTCTCGCTTTCAGAAAATCCTGATGACTTAGATGTTTTGACCCCGGCTCATCTGCTTCTAGGTGGCCCACATGTGACAATCCTCGAGCCTGACCTAACGAAGCTCAACTACAATCGTCTGGATGGCTGGCAGCGGGTCACTCAACTGCAGCAAATCTTCTGGAGCCGTTGGCGCGAAGAGTACCTCACCCTTTTGCAAGAGCGGTCGAAGTGGCGCACTCCCACGCAAAACCTCTGCGTGAATGATGTTGTCCTGGTGAAGGACGAAAATCTTCCTCCTATGCGTTGGCCACTGGCTAGAGTTGTCGATGTCGTCCAGGGCAAGGATGGCGTGTGCCGCATAGCGGACTTGAAGACCGCATCAGGAACCATCAGGAGGGCCGTTACTCGGCTATGTCTACTGCCCCTTAGGGAGTCTGTTGAAAGGCTGGCTTCCAACGGGGGGAGTATGTTCGGGCCAGCAGCATCATCATAATTAGAACCCACTGTACTTAAACTTAATACAACAACACATGTAAACGCTAACGTTCGGCAGCGCTGCTGCGCTCTCTCGGTATGCTAAGGGCTCTCCGCAGCCGCCGCTTCGGCTCTAGCATTGATCTGCCGACGTTGCGGAATTTAGTGCTATGCTAATCTCTCTGCGCATTGGTTGCATATGCTCCCGTGAACATTTATCTGGCTGGGCAAAGAGCAAGCAATCGGCTTCTGCTAGCCGCCTGTATAAATAAAAACCTTATTAAATCAATTCGTCCTCATTTTGTTTCTGGACAAAAAATAGGTGCCAAAAAAGCTTGGCATCTCAAACATAGGGCTTTGTGAGGAATATTAATTCCTCACAATATATGTATGTGAGCTTACAATATATGTAATTAATTACATGTTCGCAAAAGGAACAAATTGAATTTTAGCCAAAAAAGAAAAAAAATTAAGTCGAACCCTTTCCATTTTTGTTTGCATTTATTTTTTACATCTGACCTCTCTACATATCCACATCTACATACGGATTTACTACGACTCGTGGAAATGTGTGCGAGAGAGAGAAGGAATGAGAAAGCTCTTGAAAGGCGTTGCGTGGCCACGAAATGGCTTTCTTCATTGTGGTTATATTTATGATCCGATCTGATCCAGATTCCACACTCTGATAGATAAGGTCACTGTTTTTTATATTCCTCGTATCTCTAAAATTGTGCATGCCACAGATTTTCGTCCTTTGTGTGGGCGGAAGGGGGCGGGGCGAAATTTTGAAATACACTTGTAACAGTGTGATATGACAGGACACTGCATGCAAAATTTGGTTGCTCTACCCCTTTACTCTTCGACCATATCTATTAGAGTGTTGAATCTGGATCAGATCGGATCATTAGTATAGCCAGAAGGAACAAATGCAATTTCAGTGGCCTTCCAAGCGCAGACTCATTAAATCTCCGAAAAGGTTCGACTTATTTTGTTTTGTTTTTTTTGTTTAAAGTTCAATTTGTCTCATTTGCGAACATATAATAAATTACATATATCGTAGGTTAGGTTAGGTAGAAGCGGTTGCCAGGCTCGCCAGGAGCCCACCACACATAGGCCGATTACGGCCCTTTGTGATACCGCAAGAGAATCTTTCCCCTTTCCGCGTCGTGAGACCTTAATGTCAGCAGTTATCCTATCCGGCTGCTCTTATAAAGTTTGCTATCTTCCTGGGACATATTGTGGAAATTTCTGAAATGTCTGCTATGAAGGGCGAGCCTATATGTTGTAGCCTTCTTCTGCTGAGAGCTGGACAGGAGCAGAACAGGTGCTCCATCGTCTCTTCTTCTTCCTCGTCTCTGCAGCTTCGGCAAAAATCGCTATATGGGGCGCCCAGCCTTTTTGCATGGGTGCCTATTAGCCAGTGTCCCGTACACCTTCTTCTGCCGAGCCTGCATAGCTCAGAGGTGCGCTTTCTGTCTATAGTCGGCCATGTTTGCCGGGTTATTCGACATCGTGGTACCGAATGCCATATGTGTATATTGCTCTTTTATGATGAGCCTACAGGAGGCCATAGGCATACAAATATCTTCCTTATCTTGAAGGAGGGGGATAGTAGTGCCAGATCTGGCCAACTCGTCTGCAATGCAGTTACCTTCGATGTCCCGATGACCCGGGACCCATATAAGGTTGATAGCAAATTGCTGAGCCATCTCGTGAAGAGATTTGCGGCAGTCTGCCACGGTGGCCGAGCTCGAGGAATTTCATTTAGCGATTTGATCGCGGCTTGGCTGTCGCTGTATATGTTTACATTGGTTACCAAGATGGTAACTTCCTGAAGGCAGTTCAGTGCTTTCCTGATTGCAATGACCTCCGCCTGGAAGACGCTGCAGTGATCTGGAAGTCTGAAGGAGTGCCGTATGTTTAGCTGTTCGGAGTAGATTCCTCCTCCGACTTTGTTATCCAGCTTCGATCCATCTGTGAAGATGTTTATGGCCCTTTGTGGGCCTGGATGTCCCTCGAGCCAATCGTCTCTTTTGGGGATGATTATATTGAACGGGGTGTCTGTGTGTTCCCTTGGGACGCAGTAGTCTGTTTTTGTGGGAACAGTACCGCTATTCAATATTGATGAGTGACCCATGAGCTGTGGGAGACGATCTTGCGTAGCCGACGTTTCTTCTATTTCAGAGCAAAATTTTTGCCAAGAGGCCTGTTGCCTTCCTTGTTTCTTTTTTGTAAAGGGACAGACTGGTCTTATAGTATACACTGCAGTGTTCCTCCCCGTTAGCGCTTTTGGCTCTGTTGAACGGAGTCCTGCAGCTTTTCCGTAGGATATCTATTTGTTTTGACCACCAGGGGGGTTTTTTTATTCCCTTATGTCTGTTTGGGGGGCATGCTGCCGTGAAGGCTTGGTTGCATGCTTCAGTGAGCCTTTCCATTAGACGGTTTAAGTCATCCTCTGTGTTCGGGCATACTATATTTTTCCCAGTTGGCTTTCCTGGGATTAATGTAGTCAGTGGGTTTTGGGATCTCGAGAGATAGTATCATCTCTATGTACCTGTGTTCAGAGAAGGAATGTTCATTTAGGACTTTCCAACTCTTGACTGTGTCTGACAGTTTGTGAGACACTAGTGTGAGGTCGATAACCTCTTGCCGGTTCTTTATTATAAATGTAGGGTCATTTCCCCGATTACAGATTAGTAGGCTAGAGTTTAGGATGAAGCTGCGCAGTGACTCACCCCTTACATTTGTGTCCGAGCTTCCCCATTGGCTGTGGTGAGCGTTGGCATCGCAGCCTATTATCAGGCCTACGTTTGACCTCTCGCTATCGCTGGCTAGCTTGCGAACGAGGTCACTCGGAGGATCGCATTCCTCGTGAGCCATGTAGGACGACATCAGTCTAAGATGCGTCCCCTCCAACTCTAGGCTTACAGCCGTGTTGTCGCCATTGATAAAGTTATAGAGCAGAAAAATGTTTAGGTGTTTTCTTGCAAGAATGCAGGTACGAATTCCTTCATTTTTGGTTACAATCAGCTTGTACTCCTTCGTCGCTAGTCCACAGACCTTATCTCCTACTATCCAAGGCTCCTGGACTGGGAGTATGTCGGCTCCGCTCTCGATCAGGGAAGCATATGCTGCTTTACTGTGGTGGAGATTTATCTGTAGGAGTCTCAGAGACATCTTCCAGAATCCCCACCACTGTGATGTCGGCGTCTGAGTCGTCGGATACTTCCTCGCGACACATTGCCTCAAAGTCGAGCAGTAGCTCTGCATCAGACGAGTAGCCTTCTTTGGCCTGCTCCAGCTCATTGTCGGGTGCTTTTATCTCCGAGGCAACGTCCTGCTCGACTGGGTTCTCGACTGGACGGGCCTCGGCCGCTGAGTCCGACTTATACACCTTTATGGTGACCGAGCTGAAGCCGAAGTTCAGCTCGCCCTTAGCTGCCTCTATCGGGGCCAGCGACTTCTTGTTGAGTACGAGCACAGCCGGGTTCATCGGTCCCTGCATCGTCTCAACCTTTACTACCTTCCAGTTTGTAGTAGGAAGTTGTGGATTGCACCTCTGCAGTATTTTGAGGATGCGCTCAGGCTCCTTGAAGGTAGCCGGGACCCATAGTCTTGCCCGCGGTCTACTGGGTACCTCGCTCCAGTCTACTGCGACGAGCTTCGCCCCAGCGTAGACCTCTCCGATCTGCGCCTTCGCTGCTTTGTACAGCTTCACGTAGCGCTCGTCTTCACAGGCAATAACTTTAATATTGCCCTGGAACCACCCCATGTCCTTGCAGACAGGAGGTGGCCCGGGGTCATTTTCGAAGAGCTCGAAGCAGCGGTCGGCCAATGCCGCTTCCACCCACTTCCATTGGCTCCTAGGTATTTTACCCTCCGCGCTGCCCTTGTCAAGGACGCCGATTAGCGTCCTCTCCTTGGCAATCTGCGCGAAGGATATGTTTGGGAGAACTCTAGACCGCTTTGTAGTCGGTCCAGGCATCTCCTGTGAGCGCTGCCTTTTCGGTTGTGGCGCCTGTTGTCGCTCCGTGGTGAAATCTGGGAGCACTGCCGAGGCCCACTTTACCTTATTCAGCCAGTTGGCTGATGGGCTTGTTGTTTTGCTCGCGTTTTGCGGACGGAGTATTTGCCCGGCATTCCTCCTTTCGGCAAACGAGAACTTCCTGGCTTGGTCACTTGTCGATGGCAAGTCAGCCCCCGCCACTTTACCAGGAGGTCGGGCAGCCGCACTGATGCTTTGCTGCCTTTCCAGGGTGTTAGTTTTGGGAGGTGCTTTGCCACCCACCCCAGATTCAGGGTGGGACCCCCTCGGGTTCGTACCAGCGCCTTCCACCGAGCAGGTCTTTCCTGCTATTGATCTGGTTTGGCCAGGCCTTGGGGCCATTGCCTTTCCACGCATGGGATTTTTCCCAGTTGACTTTTGGGGAGTGCCAGACTCGGTTTTTTGGTTTTTTGTTGTTGTATTGTTGTTTTCCATATTTGTTCCCACGATTTGCAAAGAAAAGACGGTCCGTCCGGGCAGAGATTCACGTTGCCCGGATAAGGCATCATTAGAACAGTGGGCTGCCAAGTCCCTGAGCTCTCCGTTTACGACTGAGCTAGTTTTAAAACCGGGCCCTCAGCCAGGCTGACTCTCGGCACGGGTCGAGTGACACCTTAGTCCGGCCCGGTGTGAGGTGAGTGTGGTGGTTGGGATGTGGGTAGGTAGTGTGTAGGGATGGGATTTTGTGAGCTACTTATACGAGGCGGCACCAAAAGCGCATCGTCAGTGTTGCTACTTCGCAAACACCTGCTGGCTGTCCGGGACTGCTTATTTTCGGTACTCTCCATAGGGATGCCCGCTTATTCGCAGCTGACCTACCTATCGAGGTAGGCCGTTCGCTATCCGCAACCTGCGACCCGTACGGTGGCCTCAGCTGGGCCCCCTTTGAGCCACCTCACCAGCTCATCAGACCAGATACATATATCGTAAGCTCACATACATATGTATGTGGGCTGGGTTTTGCGTTCCCTGGACAAACGAGCAAACGCGAATTCGCCCCAGGCGAATTCCCAGTCAGCACGAAGAGCGCACAATGGAGAGAGAGCAGCGAGGGAGATCAGCGAGAGAGAGCAGCGCGAACAGTAGGAAGACAACCACCGACGAAAAGGGTTGCGTGTAGTAACAAAACGACGACGACGTCCAATTTTAGTTCCTTGTATCTTTAATATCAATATGCTTGGTCTGGTAGATTGAGTCGCTGCGGCTTCACCTCCTTGCTGTCCTCCTGCTTGGCTCGGCTTTCCGGTTTTGGCGAAGCGGCGGGGCTGGGCGGTTCCCTAGGGCTGGGAATACTGCTGAAGTGGGCGTCCAGTTCGTCGATCCTTGCCTGTATGTCCTCGGGGTGGTCTTCACGGGTAATGAACGCGGCAACCCGGATGCGGAGTTCATCCAAGTTTCCGCCCTCATCGAGGCCAAATTCCCGGGCTAGGGTCAGGAGATCCTCCTTGCGGCGGGAATTTAACCACCGAGTGTTCATCCTTCC